>JADBJO010003048.1:175000-177500 GCA_016801955.1 Conus betulinus | reverse complement strand
CACACACACACACACACACACACACACACACACACACACACACAACAAACAAACACACACGCACGCGCGCGCGCACGCGCGCACGCACGCACGCACGCAGACACGCACATACACACATGTACACACACACGCACGCACGCACGCACGCACGCATGCAACGCACGCACGTACACGCAGACGCTTGCACGCACCCATGCACGCACGCACGTACACGCAGACGCACACCTCCTCCCTCTCTCCATCTGATTTGTTCTGTTAGCTATCAAAAAACGTACCTCAACGTCACGGCATTTCGGCATTTTCATGAACATGAACAATTCATCTCTCTCGATTTTCTTTCTCGTTGTGTTTTGTTTTGTTCCCCTACTGGTCACGCACAGTGTGAATGACTACACATTAATGTGTAGTGCGTGTTTTCTTCTTCCTCTTCCTGTTGTTGATGTTTTTTCCTTCTTGTTTTTTTTTTTTTTTATCCTTCTTCTTTTCTTCTCTTCTTTCTTCTCTTCTTCTTCTTCTGCTGCTGCTGCTGCTGCTGCTGCTCCTCCTCCTCCTCCTCCTCCTCCTCCTCCTCCTCCTCCTCCTCCTCCTCCTCTTCTTCTTTCTTCTTCTTCTTCTTCGCTTTCTTCTTCTTCTTTCTTCTTCTTCTTCTTCTTCTTCATTCTTCTTCTTCGCATTCTTCTTCGCATTCTTCTTCGCATTCTTCTTCTTCTTCTTCTTCATTTCTTCTTCGCATTCTTCTTCGCATTCTTCTTCGCATTTTTCTTCTTCGCATTCTTCTTCGCATTCGTCTTCGTCGTCGTCGTCGTCGTCTTTTCTTTACCTGTTTTATTTTGTTCTTGTCAGTTTTTTCTTCTTCATTTTCTCCTCCTCCATTTCCTCTTTGATTTTTTTCTTCTATCTTTGTTCCTTCTGGTTGAATTCTTCCTTATCATCCTTCTTCGGCTTCCTCTTATTTATCCTCAATCCCTTTTCTTTCCTTACCTTATATCTTAGTTCCTCTTTCTTTTTATACTCTATTCCTCCCTTTCTTTTGAAATCGCGTCCTTATTTCTCTGTTCTCCCTCCTCTCCGCACCACCCCCCCCCCCCCCCCCCCCCCCCCCCCCCTTCCCAGTTATACTCCTGCATCTGCATCTCCATCTCTGTCTTCTTTTTCCTCTCCTTCTTTTCCTCTTCCTTATTTTTTTTTCTTCTATGTTGCTCTTTTCTTTTCTCTTTTCTCCTCTTTCCTCACTTTTTTTTTGTTTATCATATACTAATCCTGTTTAGTGTGTGTGTGTGTGTGTGTGTGTGTGTGTGTGTGTGTGTGTGTGTGTGTGTGTGTGTGTATGCGTGCGTGCTTGCGTGCATGCATGCGTGTGTGTGTGTGTGCTCTTTCATCTCCTGATTTTTTCTTACTTTTTATCATCGCCTACACCTCGTTTCACCTCATCTGCCCCCCCCCCCCCCCCCCCCCCCCTTTTTCCTTCCCTTTTGTCCTGAGCTCCTCCTGACCCTGACTTTGAGAAGCCCACAATCTAATAAGGTGGGGTCCTTGTGTAGACTGGCTT
Source organism: Conus betulinus (assembly GCA_016801955.1). NCBI lineage: Eukaryota > Metazoa > Mollusca > Gastropoda > Neogastropoda > Conidae > Conus > Conus betulinus. Next base: position 175,951 of record JADBJO010003048.1, on the reverse strand, counting down.
GATTTAATAGGATGGAGCACGAGCAATCGCTATCAGGTGGTTGCAATATGTATACTCTCTCTCTCTCTCTCTCTCTCTCTCTCTCTCTCTCTCTCTCCTCTCTCTCTCTCTCTCTCTCTCTCTCTCGTGTGTGTGTGAGCGCGAGCGCTTGTGTGTGTGTCTATGTGTGTATGTGAGTGCGCGCATGTGTGTGTGTGTGTGCGCGTGTGTGTGTGTGTGTGTGTGTGTGTGTGTGTGTGTGTGTTTTGTGTGCTCGCGCGCGCGCGCCTGCGCTCACACACGTCCTTGCATGTGTGTGTGTGTGTGTGTGTGTGTGTATGTGTGTGAGAGAGAGAGAGAGAGAGAGAGAGAGAGAGTGAAGGAAATAGAGAGAAAAATACATGGCTCTATATGCAGGCATGGGAATGAATAAATAAATAAGTATAAACACGAATATAGTGAACAAACAAGCAAACAAACAAACAAAAAAAAAAGCATTAGGCAGAAAACATCATTCGTAATATTATTTTATTTACATTCAATTGAGTTTGTTGGAGGGGCGGTTTTTTTGTGTGTGTGTTGGTGTTGCTGTTGTTGTTTTTTGTCTTGTTCATGCGTTACCGTGCTGCTTCAGAAACGGACATGTATTTTATGAAAACGCCACAGAGACCACTGAATATATTTAGGGCCATGGTTACCTGAATCACAATACACTGACTACAACAAACCTCAGTTACTGCACTGCCTTTCCTCGCCCCATCACACGTTGATGCAGACCTCTTGAGCCACTGTCCATCACAAGTGACCACGCCTCCTGGGATATGTCAGCTCTAACACCCCGTGTTCACACTCTGTTGACATTATCCTGCTGTTCCCACGCTCTCTGCAATACCTTCCAATCAGGTGTGTGGCTAAGGGGGAAAGTGTGGAGGATATATTGAATAGAAGACGACAGCTGAGTGGCAAGATAAA
>JADBJO010003048.1:165000-170000 GCA_016801955.1 Conus betulinus | reverse complement strand
TCTTTTTTGAGAATTGGATCACTACTTGGAGATGTGCTTGGGATATGATATTGCTATATCTTGTTAAGATCTGGGATGAATTGTTAAAATGTTAATGTTTCGAATTGTGATGTATAATTCTAATTCACGGTCAAGAAGTGAAGTGGATGATAACATTGACTAGTTTAAGCACAAGCATGCACGCATAGGCCCACACGGGCGCGCGCGGGCACACACACACACACACACACACACACACACACACACACACACACACCACCTGACTGAAACCAGTGTTCTGTGAAATTTAACCTGGATTTACACACACTACCAGCAGAGAGAGAGAGAGAGAGAGAGAGAGAGAGAGAGAGAGAGAGAGCTGCCCCATCCAATCGATTCCAACATCTTAGCCACGTGTTCACCTCAACTGAAGAAATATTGCAGTCTGTGTTCCCCCAGATTTCTTTGGTGAAGCCTGATTGATTGCCGATTGCGTTCTGACAGACACAAGCAGGTGTACAGCGTGGAATGTCAGCCTAGCTGAGGAACAAACCGGGTGATACAGTTGTTTATTTTTTAGTGTCCCTGATTGCGATTGCACACAGCTGCTCATCTGCTAGAATTAGCGTTCTTTAGAACTTTGAAACACTAATGCGTTTATTAACCAGAACTACGTTTTGCCTAGTTTTCAATACAATTTTTTGACGTTCTTTGTACTGCATACACTTAAAAACTTTTCTTTTTGCCAAATAAATTTGTCTCTTTTTTTCTATCTATTTTACTGCCAGTTCTACCGTGTTTTCTACTTCCCTCGTATGTTCACTACCTATGTTTTCCTTTATTTCCCCTTTTTTCACCAGTTTTGCTTCTCCACTTCCTTCCCATCATACATTGACCAGGACAGGTAACCATCAATGAATCACACATCAAATGCGCAATGTAGACACTATAGAATGTACAGCAACAGGCAAAAGCGGTGGGGTGGGGCCGTTTGGGGTCAGTTCCAAATACGGTTCTCTGGCTGCTGCTCTGAATCCATGGAACTCGTTCACTATTTTGTCTAATTTTCAATTATTGTTTTCTGGTCTACCCCTTTCTCGAACTCTGGAACAATCCCCCTGACCTACTTGCTGTCTCACACATGCGCGCCATTTGAGTACAGACACCCCCCTCCCCCCTCCTCCTTCCCTCCCTTCCCCCTCCATTCTCATGATAAATGGCATCAACGATAGTGGTGGTAGGATGACCACTCTGAAGACATTAACTCCAATATTGTTGCAATTTTGCTGCTGCTGGCTGCTGCTCTGTTCTTCCTTTCTTTCTTCTTTCTTCTTTCTCCCCCCCCCCCTCTCTCTCTCTCTCTCTCTCTCTCTCTCTCTCTCTTTCTTTCCTTTCCTTAATTCTTTCTCTTTTTCTTTCCTTCTTCCTTCCTCTATTTCTTTCTTTCTTTCCTTCCTTCCTTCCTTCTGTCTGTCTTTCTTCATTCCTTACTTTTTTGTCCCCTTCCTCCCTTCTTTCATTCCCTCCTTCTTGCTTTCTCTCTTTCTTCAGTTTCTTCCCTCAACTCAAAAGTTGACTGATAGGTAACTTGGATGATTATTTTAAATATGGCAAACTATTAATCTACAATTTGAAAAACAAAATGCATACGGTGTCACGCACTCCACCATAAAAAAGTACTATACGAGGTAGAAAGTGATTTCTTCAAAATTACATGACTTACTGCTACCCTACATTTGTAGTACTGAGAGTACACGGATGACCTGGGTTTTTTTTTTTTGTTTGTTTGTTTGTTTTTTTTGTTTTTTGTTTTTGTTTTTTTGGGTTTTTTGTTTTTTTTTTTTTTTTCCATAACAGTTATCATGTCTGCACACAGAAAAACACATCATTGGCCATGACGTGTCTACTAGTCTGGCAGCAATTCACGAGGCTAACAAGGAAAGGAGCTAAAATACTCAGCCCAGGTAGATAGGAATCTGCAGCAAGAGAATGAATGTGGTGCCAGCCTTGTAGAGGCTGACACAAAAACAGCTGCTCTTCCCATTTCGGATGATAACGTGATTCATCTAGTCACCCGTGTGCCGTATTTTATTGCATTTATCATCTGCGATGTCTTATTTCAGTTCTCCTTCTTTTATATTTTTTCCTCATTTTTTCCCCCAGACAGTGTGTGTGTGTGTGTGTGTGTGTGTGTGTGTGTGTGTGTGTGTGTGTGTGTGTGTAAGAGGGTGTGTGTGTGTGTGTGTGTGTGTGTGTGTGTGTGTGTGTGTGTGTGCGCGCGCGCTCGCGCGCGCGCGCGTGCGCGTCTCCAGGTGTCATGCATTCTGGAAATCACGGCAGCAAACCCCAAGTGTAAAACGCTAGAATCACTGCACGCAAGGGACACTACTCGTCACCACCCTTGTAACCTGAGTTATCTCCATTGTTGCTGTTTTTTTTTTTTCTTTTTTTTTTTAACACGTCAAGGATCAAGGCAAATTCACTCAGAAAACATCCTCATGTTCTATATAGGTGCTAAACCGTCACACCACTTAGCACGTGTATGTTTTTTTTTTGTTTTGTTTGTTTTTTTGTTTTTTTTTTTTTAATCAGAGAAGATAGCTTTCTCTGAGAGGGTAGTTATTTTTGTGAGGATTTTACAAGAGGCTTTCTATCGAATAACCAATTAGGTAACATCACTTGGTACTGGTTTGGGCCACATTGCAGCATGGAAAGGGAAGCAACCTGCAGAGACTCTGGCCAGGACTTGGCACACACCGAACAGAAATGGAGAGACCAGGTGAACTGCTCTCCAGTGCGTTACCCGCATGTCTCTTCACTATACAGCATGTTGTGACTGTTTTATTGTTCATTCAGAGTCACTCTCTACGATCGTTTTTGAACACGACACGCAACCGTCAATGAATGAAGGACTCAATACGCGATGCATAAACTATCAGATAGGCAGCAAGAGGCAAAAGTGGTGGTTGGGGGCAATTTGGGGTCACTTTCCAATGGGTTCTAGGGCTGCCGCTTCGTATTCATGGAATAAATTTACAGTTCATATTGTGTTTTTAAAACAATTAATCTTTTTCTTGTCCATCCCCATCTCGAACTCTCGAATTACCTCCCGGACCTGTTTGTCTGCTTTTTTTTTTTTTCACACATGCACGCCACTTGATCACAGACCCACCCACCTCTCTTATCTCATGATAAATGTTATCAATGATAGTGGCGGTAGGATGTCCAGACCTAGAGCCATTACAGTCAGTATTGATACAATTTATCTGTCGGCTGCTGCTCTTTTCATTCTTCATTTCTTTCTTTCTTCCTTTCTTTCTTTCCTTCTGTCAGTTTGTCTGCCTTTCTATCTCGCTTTTTGTCTTTTTTTTTTTCCTTCTTTCCTTTCTCTTTCTGTCTTCTTTTGTTCTTTCTTTCTTCTTTCTTTCTTCTTTTTTTTTTCTTTCTTTTTCTCTTTCTTTCCTTTTTTTTTTTCGTTCTTTCTTTCTTTCTTTCATTCTTTCTTTCGTTCGTTCGTTCTTTCTTTCTGTCTTTCACTCTGTCCGTCCTTCCTTCTTTCTTCCGTTCTTTCTTTCGTTTCTTTTTTTTTTTTTTTCTCTCTTATTTATTTCTTTTTCTTTTTTTCTTCTTTGTTTCCCCTCGTTTTCTGCCATTACTTTCTACCCCCTGTGTTGCTTTTTCCCATTATTGGCGCAATTGATCAGTTCGCCTTTTACTACAGTTCGCCTCCTTGACATCCCAAAATAAGGTATTAAAAGGAAGTTTTAAAACTACAATATTGTTTCGAGCGCTTGCTCTCTCTTCAGGATGGTTTAGTGTCACTCACTGCCGGTGTTATATAGCCTGATGTGCGAGTTGGCTTCACGTGTATTTTCAGTTTTGTTTACAATTCAAAAGTGTGTTTTTGCACGTGCGGGTTGGCTGCACGTGTAGCTCGGTTCTCAAGTTATTTGTGGTTCAGGGTGTTTTGCTAACAACGATTTCCATTTGTGCCTGCAGTTGTTTACTATTCTATTTTGGTGTTTAGAGTTGCTAGATGTGGTTTGCATAGTATAAACCATTTTTCTTTTAAGCATAGGTTGCATCTTTTTGAAATGTTAGTGTATGGTGATGCCCTTTTCATGATTTTTTTTATTGTAAAACTTTTTATTTTTTTTTTTTTTTAAAAATTATGAAAAAAAAAAATGTCAATGGTCAAACACTGAATACAGCCTCTGGATGAATTCATATGAAGTCATCCAATGGTTCAAAACACTTAACAAACAGAAGAACACAGTAGTATTTATCACATTTGACATAGTAGACTTCTACCCATCTATAGATGAAGAACTACTTACTAAAGCTCTGAAGTTTGCTAATAAACACACAAACATAACAGGGTCAGAAATGGAAATCATTCTACACACCAAGAAAAACTTATTATACAGCAGCAATGAAAAAACATGGACCAAAAAAAAAAAAAAATAAATAAAAACACTACATTTGATGTGACCATGGGATCATATGACGGTGCTGAAACATGCGAACTGGTTGGACTGTTCATGCTATCCAACATCCAAAAAAAACTCGGAAAGCAAGTTGGATATACAGAGACGATGGCCTTGCCGCGCTAAACAACAACCCAAGAACCATCGAAAACAAGAAAAAAGAACTATGCAAAATCTTCCAAAACCAAAACTTAAAAATCACCGTTGAAGCAAACAAAAAGGTAGTAAACTACCTAGACATAACGCTTGACCTCAATAACCATATATATAAACCATACAAGAACCTAATGACACACCCATCTATGTAACATCAACAGCAACCACCCACCATCTATACTAAAAAACCATACCTAATGGTAAAACAAGAGATTATCTAATCTCTCTCACAATGAAAGTATTCAACAACGCAGCAGCAGAATACCAAGAAGCATTACAAAAAAAGTGTTTATAGCTACAAACTACAATACAGTCCAGATATTACATGAACAAAAAAAAAAAAAAGAACAGGAAAAGAAAAATCACATGGTACAACCC
>JADBJO010003048.1:142500-157500 GCA_016801955.1 Conus betulinus | reverse complement strand
GCCGCGCCATTATCTTCAGCCTTACGAAGGGCCACTCCGCACAGTATGCCGCGATTCTGTTTCCAATGTACCTGAACAAACACGACAGGTCAGTTTTCTTCTAGAAAACTGCGTTTGTAGCATACAGAATGATTGCCAGTCATTTCGTGCAATGCCATTTGTTAAACAGACTCTGTGCTTGGATTGCTTTTCCGTATTTGTTCTGCTTTGGTGCTTTTTCAGCTGAAACGTGTGTGTTTTGTGTTGTTCAAAAACTGAGAGGAAACTAGTGTTTGACTTAGCAACACGTGAGGCAAAGTCTTTCAAGAGACTGGCAACATTGCTTGGTTGGCACCCAGAATAGTTCAAGTCATACGGAATAACAGACCTTGAGGTGCTAAGGCATCATGTGAGTTATTGAAGAAGCTGACATACTCCTGATGACTGAGGCTATCGATGCAATTTCTGATTTATTTATTGGTGAATCAGGGAAGAGAGGATGCGAATGGGAAACGCTGTGTGCTGTGTCGACCACCACTTTGAAGGTTTCGGGTTTTTTTTTTTAAAGATCTGAGCCATTGAGTATTATTAAACCAAATGCAAACAGGATAAATCTAAAAAGATGCTCTTTCCTCACTTCAATTTTTGACGTTTATCTCATAAGTATTAGGGGGTATTCAGTGGTATAAACTTGCTCTCTTCGACGCAAGTATTCATACACCTTACTTGTAACACTCTCTTTTCAAACCCCATCATCTCGACACCCCCACCTCCCACCTTTTCTATCCCCTTTCCCCTTCTCCACACCCTTATATCCAGTCCACCCTCTCCAAAGATATGGGTAAGTTACTGTATAAACATTCCCAATCAATGGTTTGAAAGTATGTCATGATTTATTCAAGGACACTGAAGAGAGAGAGAGAGAGAGAGAGAGAGAGAGAGAGTGAGAGAGAGAGTATGTGTGTGTGTGTGTGTGTGTGTGTGTGTGTAGTGTGCGCGCGCGCGCGCGCGCGCGCGTATGTGTTTTTGTGTGTGCGTGCGTGTGTGTGTGCGTGCGTGCGTGCGTGCGTGCGTGTGTGTGTGTTGTGTGTGTGTGCGTGTGTGTGTGTGTGGAAAAGGTGTCCTCATGGACCCAACGATCGACTCAGCTGAACTTTTCCTTCTCTGGCTGAGTGAGCCGACGTGATGACGGCGTTTACACCCAGCAAACAACGCTGGGTGGGGAATGTTCATGTTTGAAAAGTTGCTCATTCATCCAAATAAAATGTACTCGTCTGTAAATCTTAACGATATTGCTTACAGCTAAACTTTTCAACCTTACAGACAAGACTGAAAGAACAGCGTAGCGAGCCTCGCCATGAAATCTGCAGTCAGTCAGTGTGAAGACTATTTTATCTGTTAAGAACAGGTTCAACATGCTGATTAGACCCAGACACCAGTAAAAGTCAGGTCAACAAAATGAAAGAGAAACCGAATTAACTTATCAAGTCACGTCACGTTGTTTATACCTTAGCCCACTACAGACGCCATAGCAGGGACTGTGATTGGCTTATCATGTCCAGCACGTGACGTCCGTCGTGGAGAGCAGCATGTTTTGAGAGTAGAATAACGATGCCAGCGTCAGACCCTATCGAGTTATCTCGTTGGACGTTGAGCCTTTCCAGCAGTTAACAGCCCCTGCTTTGACATATCAGACTGTTGACGTTCAGGGCCTACTTAAGCAACACGTTTCTGTAGATATGGACCAGGACAAGGCTGACGAGACTGTGATATGCTTATTTGAATTCCAGATCCACTTCACCTTGGTATTCAGCGAGAACTGAGGCTTGGAACGGAGATACTGAAGGAAAGAATTTCACTAACGTGTGGAAACACGAGCCCTTGTGAGGCAGCATTCTGTTGATTTTATCACACATCGACAGGTGCGAGGAAAAGCAGTTCACCGCATTTTTTTCATGCGCTCACAAGGGCCACTAGCCGTTCCCTGCTTTACACAGTCTCTATGCGCCGATCGAGAAGAAGTACCCAATGGTCTGGGCTGCCCTCGCAGGTAACCAAGGAGACCCAGCTTTTTCTTGTCTGCAGTTAAGGACGGTCACCTCACATGATCCGCACATAATATCTGCCAGTGCGTGAACGACATGTATATGCCTGAAGCTTGACAGTTCAAAACTATCAGCGGTTTAGATTGGCCAACAGCCAGCCAACCTATTAGCGAGAGTTCGACAGAGAGCCAATGAGAACGACAGGAAGTGAGGAATGCCTACAATATGCTTACTGCTACTCTAACTAGTTGAATGTGAAAATGCTTCTCCCCTACCGTTTTATCCACACTTCAAGTTAGCTTTAGCCTGAACAACACCAGTGTTGGGCCCTCTCTATAGATATCAATGGATCCTAAACAGTGTTCTTTTTACGGTTTAGAAGAAACGGACATCTGGTGTGATACGAACCACCATGCCTCAGCTTTAAACTCTGGTTTCTATTCCTGATTCTGAAAAAAACGAGGAAAATAGCAGACGAAGAAAAAAGAACCATAGAATTAAAAAGAAAAAAAAACAGGCAGTGGTCATTTCTGATAACAGATGCAGGCCTGTTAGACATATATATTCAGAAGCGAAAATAGTTTGAGGAGTGTTGTCAGTTCCGTAGCTCGTTTCTGTCGTTGTTGGTGGTAGTTTGCTTTTCTTTTTTATTCTTTCCTCTTTTCGTTCTTGTTCTTGTTCTTGCTCTTCCTCTTCTTCTTCTTCTTCTTCTTCTCCTCCTCCTCCTCCTCCTCCTCTTCTTTCTTCTTCTTCTTCTTCTCTTCCTCAACCTCCTTTTCTTTCCTCCTCCTCCTCCTCTCTCCTCCTCCCTCCTCCTGCTTCTTCTTCTTCTTCATAAAATGTCGATCTTGCACAGTTTGGTGTCGGTTTGCCAACCTCATTGATTCAACGTAGCTATTGGCTGTTTCATGCGTATTTACGAAGCATTCCGCCGCTTTCTTGCACATCACAAGCTGCACGTTGGGTCGTGGCGAGAGGTCTTAGATAGTGACAAGAGGCTCTCTGTGTTACTGTTGGACAATAGTTTGCCCTTTCTTTAACTTTATTACTTCATTACCTTTGTAAAGAAAGGCACTGGGCAAAAGAAACTGATGATGGTCTTTGTTCACCTTCACTCTCTGCATACATTCGTGAACAATGGTGGTCTGGCAGTTGCAGCACCACGTCACTATGTATGTACCCTTACTCTCTGTTTACGCTTACGGGCAAAGCAGGAAATAGTGGTAGCAATAATGTGTACAGTGTTTACCTTTCAATCAAAACAGTTAAGTCACACTCTTTTGCGCTTGGATTTTTTAATCCAACTCGACATCAAACACGACATGAGGATTGTGTCCAAAACTTCTCACCTCTATTCTAGGCCCGAGCAAGGAGAGGAAACCGATGAACTTAAATGAGAGAATAGGAGGGAGAGGAATACATACGGGTTCGGGGGGGGGGGGGGGGGGGGGGGGGAGAATGAATGAGAGAGAGAGTAAAGATAGGAAAAGAGACTGATGAAAAGAAAGAGAGAGGAGAGAGAGAAAGAGTCAGGGGAGGCAGAAACAAGAGAGAGAGAGAGAGAGAGAGAGAGAGAGAGAGAGAGACAGACAGACAGACAGACAGACAGACAGAAGACAGACAGAGACAGGCAGGCAGTAAGAAGACAAGCAGACAGAGGGGGAGAGCGCGACAGGCAGAGACTGACGGAGAGACAGACAGAGAGACAGGCAGAGAGATAGACAGGCAGACAGACAGAGAGACAGAGAGAGAAAGTCAGAAAGACAGACAGACAGACAAAGAGACAGTCAGACAGACGGAGAGAAATGCAGACAGACAGAGAGACAGGCAAAGAGACAGGCAGACAGACAGAGAGACAGATAGACAGACTGACTGACAGAGAAGGGAATGCAGGTGTGTATATGAGGGGGGGGGGGGGGGGGGGGCTGGAGAGAGGCTGCAGACTCGGACAAGTCTTTTAACATGAGAAAACTACGTCATCTGTAACCAATAATTGTCAGGTCGCGTCATTGTCGAGTCCTGTGATCCAAACAAATGCAAGAATCCAGACAAATGGATCTACAAGAATACAACAGATCAAAGATCAGTTTCTGAAAATACACTGGCAGTACTGAACTCCAGAGCCTGCAGACGTACAAAACTGAAATTAATGACTAACCAGGTCCCCTCCGTTTCTTGCTTGCTACCGCCTACAGAATGTCACAGCGTCGATATAGTAAATCTGTTGTGTTTGTTGCTGATTATGGTAGTAGTCCGTGTGTTGCATTTAAAGGCGTTCGACATGATGATTCTGAAATGTGCCTGGTCTGAACGTGAATCTATACCACAGTCCCCCCCCCCCCCCCCCCCCCCCCCCCCCCCCCCCCCCCCCCCCCCCCCGTTGTTATTTACTCGAATAGTGTAGTATTCGTGTATAATTGCTTACGTCTGCTCTGTGAAGTCAGCTGGACTGGATCTGTTTGCCTGTCTGAGCTTGTTTACTTGCATTGAACACCGATAACTGTCCTATCCTCCTCTGAGAGTCATATTGTTTTGTTCAGTTTACCTCCAGTAAAACATTTAGTGCACACTTCTTCTTTTTTTTTAATCTCTGTACCCCATCTGCTTGGGTTTCTTTTCCATGAGCACCGCTCGCAAGAATTTCTTTTATCTTCTCAGGAGTTCTGAAAGCTTGTTTTGTTTTAAGGAATACGCCGAATACCTTTAATGTAGCTGCAACTGCGGGCTCAATATTTTGTCATTGTTTTTTTCTTCTTGTAACGAACATCACATTTACACTATCATCACAGACCCTCGTTCTGCTCTATGTGCCCAGATAACACTGCAGTCACGGCACTGAAATTCCCTCAGCACACCTGATTTTGACCATTTTTTTTTTCTTAAAGACCTAAATCCGACAGTGACTTTATTTTTGTAAAGTGCAATAGAGCTATCTTTCATCTTCTTGATGATCAATGTTTTGAAAATCAAAACTTTTATTTGTTGTTGTTTGATTGACTTGAAAATGATATACTTCGAACAAGGAGCGCTGATTCAGTGCTTGATGCTAACGGGTTGGTTGCATTCTCTTCGAATTAACCAATGAAATCGACTGTTAACAGCCTTCTAATTGGTATCATATGACGCCGGAAGGACTGTATCTGTACGCAGACACCACTGGTTAAAATGTTTCCCGAAAATGTGGTTTATATTTGTTAAGAAGACGGTCGTTATCATTCTCGCGACGTGTTCTCAGTGACAGATCGCTTGCCGCGAGGATTTTCGCCCCACGTCGCCAAGTGGTAAGTCGGGCGCCGCGATCATTCACGCGACGTGCTGCGAAAATTGTTTAGTAAACAAATGACCAAAGAAAAGAGCTGTTTCACGGCCCGCAATAAAAACTATTGTAACTCAGCTATATCCAGAAAGACTCTATTACACAATCTATACGCACCGAGGCCTAGAAAGAGTGTACTGATAGAAATTAGCTGACATCCTTGCACGACAATAGCTTATAAGCCGATACTTAAAAGCCAGGGACAGACTGAGAGTACCTGAATGTTCACACACACACACACACACACACACACACACACTAACAGGGTAGGTCGGTAAAAAAAATGTTTCACCATACGTCATAGATTTCGGGGGAAAATCTAGGAGTCTTGTGCATTAGGAGTTGCAGCTAAAAAAGAAGGCATCGTTAAATATTCAATGCTGTAGGCACGTCACTTTCACTACTGTCCGCATGCAACAAACCGTTATTCGTGTGTATCTAACAGAAGGTGTAAGATTTAAATGTGAAATTTATTCAGTTGGTATAACGTTTCGCCGACCACATAATGTAAACTGTAGTGCAAACAGCTTTCAGTTTTATTAACGTACTCGCAAATTCATCAATAATTAGTTTACGCTGGGAATCAATCAAAGTATTCATATATTGTTTGTTGTAATGTAGCATGCAAATCAAATTCAAGGTTATTTATCTTTTTTTTCATCATTTTGACTTGCCTCCCCTTAACAACCACCTTCCTCGCTGTCGTTTGCTTTCAACACAGCTGCAAAGCGGGAGCCTTTGGTCGTTTGAGATGACTTCACCCCTCTCAAGTGTCGTCATCAAAGTCCGTTTTAAGTACCGATTACTTTTTTTTTAATCTCAGTCAGTCATTATCATTATGGTCCTTTTTACGTTGTGATAATTTTTTTTTTTCTCAGTCTTTTTTTTTTTTCCTCAGTCGATCTATACTTTTCCCCCCTCAGTCAATCTTTAATTTTGACCCCCCAAAAAATCAAATTGTACTTGCAACGTCATGCAGTTGTGAATTTACGTCGACATTGCGTGGCGTGACCCAGCGGGATTAGTCTTCCCTGCGTTTATTGCGTGGTTTAAGTGTCGTGAAAATGTGTCGACGTGATCTTCGTATCACAGGCTGTTCAGCATGCAAGGGGCGATAAATAGCCAATAGCACGTGTGGATAGAAAGATTAATTATGGCAGTTGCTTGCTTGTGTTTCTCCATAATTATGCTTGTAAAGGTGCTCTCCTAAAGAGATGATGCCCCCCCCCCCCCCCCCCCCCCCCCCCCCGGTCAAAGTAACACTTTTTTTTTTTTACCTGTTTTGTCAGATATAGAAAGCCAGTGAAGAGAATGGAGTTGAAACAGGTTTGAAATTCTAGACGTCTGAAAACATTATGCGAGTAGTGTTGTTTTGGAGTTTTGAAGCATGTCTTTAACAATACTTAGGATGCCAGCAGAGATTTTGCTGGTTTTTGTTTGTTTTGTGGATTGATGCCTACGCGCGCGCGTGTGTGTGTATGTGTATGTACGTGTGTGTGTGTGGGGGGTGTGTGTGTGTGTGTGTGTGTGTGTGTGTGCGTGTGCGTGTGGAACGGGGGGGGGGGGGGGGGGGGGTGGAGGGGGGGAAGTGTGTGTGTGTGTGTGTGTGTGTGTGTGTGTGTGTGTGTGTAGGGAGGGGGAGTGTGTGTGTGTGTGTGTGTGTGTGTGTGTGTGTGTGTGTGTGTGTGTGTGTGTGTTGTGTATGAAAATAAGATCATGCCTACTCATACACGCCCTTCTACAGCCATTTCTCCTCAGTGTGGAGCAATGTGTGAATGTTGCGTGCACCCTGGGACTGCCCCATGATTTCAGCCACCAGCTGTGTCCTGCAGACACCAGGCTTCCATTGTGTGGAGCAATGTGTGAATGTTGCGTGCACCCTGTGACTGCCCCATTGATTTCAGCCACCAGCTGTGTCCTGCAGACACCAGACTTTCCCTTCATGTGGCAGGTCATTCAGCCAGACACGCGTTTTGGTCTTCTCCCTGTATTAAAGACACAGTGGGCAACAGTCCGGTAAATAATCGTGCCTGAACGCCATATGCCTGCAGTGTAACAATGAGGGGCCCTAATCATATTTTAGGGCTAAAGGTAAGTGCATAGATCTGACTGTGTGTTTATGGTACACACACACACACACACACACACACACACACACACACACACACACTATCTGATTGCTCCATCAACCACATACAGAGAGGCATGCACACAGCGCTCCAGATGATTGAGTCAGTCCCTACTGTTTTCCTCCGATATTTTTTTTCCCCATTTTTCTTCTTCGTTCTATATTCTGCCCACACCCAATGTATTCTCTTACCTAAAATCCATGGCCTCTCTCACTTTGTATTTCTGTTGAATCAAGGGACACAACAAGACAGCTAAAATCCATGGCCTTTACCATTTTTGTATTTCTGTTGAAACAAAGACACAACAACACACTAAAATCCATGGCCTTTATCACTTTCTATTTCTGTTGAAACAAAAGAGACCGCAACACAACTAAAATATGTGGTCTTTATCACTTTGTATTTCTGTTGAAACAAGAGAGACAGCAACACAGCTAAAATCCATGGCCTTTATCACTTTGAATTTCTGTTGAAACAAGGGACACAACAACACAGCTAAAATCCATGGCCTTTATCACTTTGTATTTCTGTTGAATCAAGAGAGACAGCATCACAGTCTTCCTACCTGTGACTAAGAAGTGTACTGAGTTTAGTCAAATCACAGAGTCCATTACCCCCTCCTCACACACACACACACACACACACACACACACACACACACACACACACGTATGTGTGTGTGTTTGTGTGTGTGTGCGTGTGTGTGTGTGGGGGGGTGTACATGTTCAGAGAGAGAGAGAGGGGGGGTGGGTAGGGAGGGACTCACAATTATACATAATTATACATCTTTCATACGTCTGCTCCAGCCCTATTATTTTCTTCCCCTTCACTTTGCCAACGGTCTGATTGCTGGCTGATGTCAATGACATCAAACACACAACCGGCCCATCCCTCTCTTCCCCTCCCCTTCTCCCCTCAAAGAGCCCCGCCATTCTCTTCCGCCTTACCATGGATGCTGGGCACAATTCACAACAATTATGTATACAATGTAATCTACGAAACATCACAGACCATTTTTACCTCCAAAAGTCTGCATCCAATGCCTGTTTAGACTTTGGCAAACTGTCCTGTGCTCTGACTGCTCTCAGTCTCTGGGTTGAGACTTAATTATGACTCATTTCCAGTTGAAATGCACTTGTTCTGCGTTTTTAACGCACACAGCACCGCTGTTGTTCCTTGGAATAGTACAATCATCGAAATGGAATTACGTCTTTGCTTTGATACGGTCAGCTCCACAGGAACTACTTAATTGTCAGATTTATGTTACTTTTTGTTCACAACCCTAAACCCTTCCCTTCTCTTCTGACAGTCGTATTCTTTCTGTGTTACGTACCGGAGCTAAAACATCTGGTGAATGCTCTTTTACTTTCTATCACTTACCTTTTGTTTTGAAATCCCTTCCATATAAACTCAGTTGAATCCAGCTTTGAAACATCTGTTGGGAGTAATACGTTTTGCACCTTTCATTTTAGTACAGCTGCGTGTTTCATTTTGGCTGTGGCACTTGGTTTCTTGTTATAAAAACTGGTGTGTGCATTCGTGTGTGTGTGTGTGTGTGTGTGTGTGTGTGTGTGTGTGTGTGTGTGTGTGTGTGTGTGTGTGTGGCGGCGGGGAAGGAGGGGGGGGGTGAGAGGAGGGATTGCGTTTATAAAGTATGTTGATGGTGATTAGTTGAGTATGCGTCTGTGATTTGTAAACGACACTTTTTATAATGAATGCTGTAAGCTTACATGAGAAGAGAGACTGTTCAATTTACCACAGTTATTACAATCATCATCGTCATCATCGCTTGAATGACGATGGTGATGACGACGATGAGCACGACGACGACGTCAATGATGATGATGATGATGGCGGCGACGACGACGGCGACGACGATGACGACGACGATAATGATGACGATGGTGATGATGATGATGATGATGATGATGATGATGATGATGATGACTGACTGACATCGATGACGATGAGGATGACGAAGTTGATGATGAAGATTGATATCGTCATAATCATTATCGGTATTATTGATAACACGAAAGAAAGGTAACTGTCTATGTGTTCATAGGCTCAACTCT
The DNA here is from genome assembly GCA_016801955.1 of Conus betulinus. NCBI lineage: Eukaryota > Metazoa > Mollusca > Gastropoda > Neogastropoda > Conidae > Conus > Conus betulinus. Next base: position 147,956 of record JADBJO010003048.1, on the reverse strand, counting down.
CCACAAGTCTAGAAATAGATGATTAGGGAAGTGAACTAAGCCAGTTCTGTCTGGTTGAATTTCTCTGAACTGTCCTCTCTCTCTCTCTCTCTGTCCTCTCTCTGTGTCCACCTCTCTCTGCTCTCCCTCTCTCTCTCTCTCTATCTCTATGTTTCTCTCCTCTGTATGTCCTCTCTCCTCTCTCTCTGTCCATCTGTGTCTCTCTCTCTCTCTGTATCTTCTCTCTCTCTCTCTCTCTCTCACGTGCACACACCACACACTCTCACACACACACACACACACAACACACACACACACACACACACACACATACTCACACACACACACACATACACACATACGTGCGCGCGCGCGCGCGCGCGCGCGCGCATGCTTGTGTGTGTGTGTGTGTGTGTGTGTGTGTGTGTGTGTGTGTGTGTGTGTCTTTGTCAGTGAGTGCACGCGCACGTGCTCGTGCGTGTGTGTCTGTCTGTGTGTCTGCTTTTCTGTCTCTCCGCCTGTCAGTCTGTCTGTCAGTCTGTCAGTGTGTCTGTCTGTGTTTCTGCGTAAAAGTCATACATACAGAAAAAAAAAAAAAACCCATGTCGACACGTGGCTACCCCTCCGCCGCCATTCCCAGACAGGCCTCGTTGCGTGTGCTGTGCTCACCACGTGACTGCTCGTTAACCTGCTTCCAGCTGATTCCTGCTGGCGCCAGGTTTCCTTTCACTGGTAAATAGGTAAACAGGCACACTGGTAAACAGGCACACTGGCGCTATTCCCCATTTCACTGCCAATAAATAGATGGGGAGCAACCGTCAGCGTAAAAAAAAAAAAAAGAAAAAGAAAAGCCTGTACCCTGCTTTGCTTGCATTGTAAGTCTGGTGGTTTTCAATTGAATCTCTGGGCTTGAGGTTACTGCACATAATTGTGGGAATGTGAGTGATCAGTGTAAGGCACAAACAAGCATAATAATACTATGTGAAAGTGGGCATGCGCGTATCTGTCTCTCTCTGCCTCTGTCTCTGTATCTGTCTGTCTGTCTGTCCTGTCTGTCTGTCTGTCTCTCTCTCTCTCTCTCTCCTCCTCTCTCTCTCTCTCTCTCTCTCCTTTTTTGCTATCCTGAGTGAGATTTTGAAAGCCAACTATTTTACTGAACCCTGTGATTTTAGACTGAACTTAGTCTTAGCGAGAGAAAAAAAAGGGATGGGGGGTAGAGAGAGAGAATTTTGGTTTTGTTTATATGCGAGTGTATATTGTGCGTGCGTCTATACGTTTTTTTTTGTGTGTGTGTGTGGGGGGGGCATGTTTTGAGTGTGTGGTGTGTGTGTGTATGTGTGTGTGTGTGTGTGTGTGTGTGTGTGTGTGTGTTTGTGTGTGTGTGTGTGTGTGTGTGTGTGAGAGAGTGTGCGTGTGTGTGTGCATGCGAGGGAGAGAGAGAGAGAGAGAGGGAGAGAGAGATTTGACTTTATTTGTTTGTCTGTGAGTGAATATATATGTGTGTGCACGCATACATTTGAGTAGGGGAAGGGGAAGGACAGGTCTTGTGTGTGTGCGTGTGTGCGTGTGTATGTGTGTGTGTGTGTGTGTGTGTGTGAGAGAGAGAGAGAGAGAGAGAGAGAGAGAGACAGAGAGAGAGAGAGAGAGAGTGCACGCGCACGCGCTCGTGCCTGTGTGTCTGTCTGTGCGTCTGCCTTTCTGTCTCTCTGTCTGACTGTCTGTCAGTCTGTCTGTGTGTCCGTCTGTGTTTCTGCGTAAAAGTCATATATACAGAAAAAAAAACAAAACAAACAAAAAAAAAACAAAAAAAAACCATGTCGACACATGGCTGCCCCTCTACCGCCATTCCCAGACAGGCCTCATTGCGTGTGCTGTGCTCACCACGTGACTGCTCGTTAACCCGCTTCCAGCTGATTCCTGCTGGCGCCAGGTTTCCTTTTCACTGGTAAATAGGTAAACAGGCACACTGGTAAACCGGCACACTGGTACACAGGCACACTGGTAACCCGCACACTGGTAAATCGGCACACTGGTAAACCGGGCACACTGGTAAACCGGCACACTGGTACACAAGCACACTGTAAAACCGACACACTGGTACACAAGCACACTGGTAAACCGGCACACTGGTAAACCGGCACACTGGTACACAGGCACACTGGTAAACCCGCACACTGGTAAATCGGCACACTGGTAAACCGGCACACTGGTAAACCGGCACACTGGTACACAAGCACACTGGTAAACCGAGACACTGGTACACAAGCACACTGGTAAACCGGCACACTGGTAAACCGGCACACTGGTACACAGGCGCTTTTTCCCCTTTCCCCTGCCATTAAAAAGATGGGGAGCAACAGTCAGCGTAAAACGAAAAAGAAAAGTCCGTACCTGCTTTGCTTGCATTGTAAGTCTGGTGGTTTTTTCAATTGAATTTCGGGGCTTGAGGTTACTGCGCATAATTGTGGGAATGTGAGTGATACGTGTATGGCCCACATGGCATATATTACGTGAAAGAGGGCACGCGCGTACTCTGTCTCTCTGCCTCTCTGTCTCTGTATCTGTCCGTCTGTCTCTGCTCTCTCTCTCTCTCTCTCTCTCTCTCTCTCTCTCTCCGTCTCTCTCTCTCTCTCCCCTATCTCTCTCTCTCTCGTCTCTCTCTCTCCTCTCCCTCTCTCTCTCTCTCTCTCTCTCTCTCTCTCTCTCTCTCACACACACACACACACACACACACACACACACACCACACACACACACACACACACACACCTTTTTCTTCCTGTCTTTCAAGGCAGAAATGGCAAAGCTACACATACTGCCACAGTGGTAAACGTCTGAGATTTATTTGTTTTTCAATCATGACACACACACAATAGATTTGAAAGATCCAGAGCAAGCGGCCTCTCACGGTCCCTGATTGGGGAAAATGCCTGTAACTTCACAACATGCTGTTCTCTCGCTCACTTCCCTTCCACCCCTCACCGCCCCTTTTCCTCCTTTTCACCCATTTCTCCTGCCTGCAAGCAACAGCGGTTCCTGGTATAATGTTCTGTGCCAGGAATAGTGCTCTTCGTAAGCAGCCACGCGTCCGCTACGAGCGTTTGAAACGTTCTCGATCCTGTCCCGGGGTTGCTTTGCAGGGAAACAATTCAGCAGTAATTTAAGTCAGCTTTATTGTTCCCCAACGTTTGAAACGTTCTCTTGCTCTTCTAAGTTGGTTGGTTTCGTGGAAAAACAATTGAGCAACAATTTCAGTAAGCTCTCCCCCCCCCCCCCCCCCCCCCCCCCCCCCCCCCCCCCCCCCCCCCCCCCCCCCCCCAACGTTTGAAACGGTCTCTTGCCCTTCTGGGTTTGTTTTTGTCGGGAAACAAGTTAGCAGCAGTTTTCGTTAGATTCATTTTCCCCTGAACGTTTTTCAAACGTTCCCTGTCCTGACCCAGAAGCTGTTTTGAAGGGAAACAAGTTAGCAGCCATTTAGCTGCGCATTCGATACATGTGCGTGTGTGTGTGTGTGTGTGTGTGTGTGTGTGTGTGTGTGTGTGTGTGTGTGTGCGAGAGAGAGAGAGAGAGAGAGAGTGCATGTATGTGGTGTGTCTTTAACGTCTTTTCACAATGCTGTGATATTAGACGAAAAAAAAAAAAAAAAACAAAAAAAAAAATCAAACAACAACAAAACTCCCGTCTTCCTATCTCTGAACCTCCCTACCATTTCCCTTCAAAAATGAAATCTTAACAACAATAACATACTCAAAACATTTGTAAACATTAAATCACTGAGCCAACTGGGCTCCGTTTTAAGCCTTTAACAACATCTAGCATAAGCAAATCGTTCAATAAAAATTTCTTAAAAGATGAATCTGAAACCGTTGAATCACAAATCGAAGTGGGTAAAAATGATTTCAAATGCTGACAGTGTAGAATAACATGGACAGGTGTTATTTCCTCACCGCAGACGCACTTAACATGACTGTTGAATTTGCATCTGAGAGCATTCAGTCTGAATCTGTAGACAGGGGATGACAGTGTTCGGTTTTCACACATGAACTCACCATTGCAGGAATGTATATGTTTGACTTTGAAAATATTCCTCTTTTCAGTGAAATTTACATAGGAACCTCCTAATAGTTCCTTCACATGATTCCAACAAATTTTCGTTATTAAGGAATAACTTTTCAGATAAAGATAAAGGAATTTTAACATGTACAGAATTTTTAGTGTTCATTGCACCCTTTTTAGCTGTTCTGTCCGCCCATTCATTACCAAAAATATTACAATGTGATGGAACCCAAGAGAATGAGATACTAGTTCCGCGCAGTGACAAATAATGGATTGTATGACTAATTTCTGCAATAATATCACCTCTTACTTTTAGATTATAAGACTGTAGCGCGTCTAAAACAGATTTAGAATCAACAAAAATAATACCTGAACTAGACTAAAAGAAAGATCAAGCAGAAAATTCAAACCCATCAAAACAGCAATAAGTTCTGCTGTAAATATTGAAAATGTTTCCAAGATGGTAAGCCTTTTCTGCTTTTAAAGCTGGGATTACAAATGCGGCTCCAACCATGTCATTATCTAGCTTAGAGCCATCAGTGTAAATTTTTAAATGGTCCGGGTAGTGCTCAAAAATATGAGCTTTTACAGAAGCAGATAAAGTGGGACTATCATTTTTCTTTATATTCGTATAATTAGTATCGAAAAAGGCTGATAGTAGTTCCCATTTTTAAATCGGATCTCTCTCTCTCTCTCTCTCTCTCTCTCTCTCTCTCTCTCTCACACACACACACACACACACACACACACACACACACACACACACACACACACACACACACACACACACACACATCGTGTGTGCATGTGTTTGCATGTGTCTGTCTGTCTGTCTCTCTCTCTCTCTCTCTCTCTCTCTCTCTCTCTCTCTCTCTCACACACACACACACACACACACACACACACACACACACACACACACACACACACACACACACACACACTCGCGCTTACACGCACGCACACATGCGTTCAGATATACACATGCGCGATTACACACACACACACGCGCTCGCGCGCGCGCGCATAAGTATGCACATGCAGACGTACAGGATTCTGTCAGTCTGACACAATGACCTCCTTGGCTTTTTAGTCTTTCTTCCCTTTCCTCTTCAGCACACCTCATATCCTCTTTTCATGTGTTTTCAAAGACAGGTGGGAAACCCACACACACCGACATAGTGATGAAAGACTGGGCGTTCTTAATGTCTTGGAACACGTACAAGAAGCAGGAAAACCAGAGCAACCAGTCTTCAATAGCCTCTAAATGAGGGGGGGGGGGGGGGGGGGGGAATTCTGGAACTTCAAAACATCTCCTTCTCACACACACACGCGTCTCTTTCAACTCTCTCCTACCCATTTCCCTCTCAACCCCCTTTTCCTTTTCGCTAGCGGTAATGGTACCTGGCACAACGGTTTAT
>JADBJO010003048.1:130000-132500 GCA_016801955.1 Conus betulinus | reverse complement strand
GAACAGTGTCCCTTAAGCAACAAATGCCTCTATAACAACATTGTATACCAAGCCACTGTGACATCAGAAAATGAAAAAGAAACATACATAGGGATCACTGAAAATCACTTCAAAACCAGATATGCAAACCATAAACAGTCATTCAACAAAGAAAAAATACAAAAACCAAACAGAACTGAGCAAATATATTTGGAGACTTAAAGACAAAAAAATAAACTATAACATATCCTGGAAAATCATAAAAAGGGCATCACCATACAATAACATTTCAAAAAGATGCAACCTATGTTCAACAGAAAAATGGTAATACTATGCAAACCATACCCAGCAACCCTAAATACTAAAGTAGAAATAGTAAACAACTGCAGGCACAAATGGAAATCGTTGTCAGCAAACGCACCCTGAACTGTAAACAACCTGAAAAACCGAACAACACGTGCAGCCAATCCGCACGTGCAAACAGTGACATTAGGCCATATAACACCGGCAGTAGACGACCCAAAACCATCCTGAGGAGAGCCAGCGCTCGAAACAGATCTGTTGATTTTAAAACTTCCTTTTACCATACTATTTTAACAGATGTTGCTCCCCAAGGGGTTTGAGCACTTAAAAAATTTTATTAGGCGTTTTAGTAGTATTCTTGATATATATATATATATATAATTTTTTTTTTCCTTTCACAGGTAAAATTCTCACTCAAACTCACACCCCACCTCAACAAAACGACGTCAAGAGGATGATAACTTGTTTTAGTATTAATTTGTGGCGAAAGCTTGGATATTAAAATTGTCCCTGTTGGAAAAGACGTTCAGCTGTTTAGTATTCACACACACACACACACACACACACACACACACACACATAGATATATATATATATATATATATATATATATATGAATACTAAAACAAGCTGAACGTCTTTTCCAACAGAGACAATTTTAATATCCAAGCTTTCGCCACAAAGGCTTCTTCAGGAATAAAACACTTCATAAAAGGTTCAATTCTAAGAACGTGACTACTCCTCAGCAGTCACACACAAGCTGTTTTAGCGCGCGCACACACACACACACGCACACGCGCTCACCCACACACCCCCCCCCCCCCCACACACACACACACACACACAGTGCACACACGCACATGCCCACACACGCATACATAGGGAGTGGGGGGAAAAGGGAGCAGGGAGAGAGAGTGAAAGATAGAAAGAGGGGTAGAGTAGATAAATAGAAAAAGGTGGGAGGGGGCTTCGATAGAAAGAGAAACAAAGAGAAAGCATGTAGCACAGTCGTTGAATAGCAGACAGAGGTACAGGGTAGGGGAGAGTGGTTGAATAGGAGGGGGAAGTACACAGACTAAGCGGGGGGAGGGGGGGGGGGGTACACAGACGAAAGGTGGGGGGGGGGGGGGGGGGGGGGCGGTGGGAGGGGGCTAAGAGGAAAACCAAGTATGTTTAATTCCAGGTTTATGGACATGTATTATATGACCAAACCAAATCAACATACTAGATGAAGGTTGCGGTTCTGATGTGTAGGAGCTTGGGACACACACACACACACACACACACACACACCCACACACAGACACACACAGAGAGAGAGAGAGAGAGAGAGAGAGAGAGAGAGAGAACTACACACACACACACACAATGCACGCACACCACAAAGTCTCTCCTCTCTCTCTCTCTCTCTCACACACACACACACACACACACACACACACACACACACACAACACGAGCGCCAGCGCACACACGCACGCATCTAACTGTTAACCACACTCGATCGAAATAAGTCTAGATCTATACAACACAGGGAGACAACCCAGAGGAGAGAGAGAGAGAGAATAGGAAGAAGGGAGTAGTGATAGATAACACCAATAATACGGTAGAAATCACCTGAATGGTGAGATCAACAGCGGCAAGAGAATGGACGGACAAAGTTCACAAGGGAGCTGATAAATGACATCAATAATGATGCAGATTGTTCCCAGGGTTACTCTCTCTCTCTCTCTCTCTCTCTCTCTCTCTCTCTCTCTCTCTCTCTCTCTCTCTCTCTCTCTCCTGGATACATTTCCTTGTTTGAGGGCCCTGGATGTAAAAAAAAGCCACGGACTTGTGCTTATTCCTTTCCCTCAATAAACAATATTTTGTTCGTCCGTTCTCTCTACCTCTCTCTCTCCTCTCTCTCGCTCTCCCTTCTGCTCTCTCCCCTCTCTCGCTCATCTCTCTCTGGACAAAGACTTTGGTTTATCATTAGAACGGAGCACTGTTGTGTGACTAGTTCTTCACTATACCAATGTTTTGAAATAGTTGCTATCCCTTTTTTGAGAACGGTGGATTGCGCCCCTCTCTCTCTCTCCTCTCTCTCTCATCTCCTCTCATCTCCCTCTCTGCTTATGCAGAGCTCTGTCTTTTCATTCTGTTTCTATCACTCCCCACTCTTTGTGTGTGTGTGTGTGTGTGTGTGTGTGGTGTGTGTGTGTGTGTGTTTGTGTGT
>JADBJO010003048.1:85000-120000 GCA_016801955.1 Conus betulinus | reverse complement strand
GGTATTCGTGTGTATGAAATGACAGACACGAAAGGAAGTCCTTCCGAGATTTCATTATAAATGCTTGTCTTGGCTTCGAGTGAAATCAGTCTCTTAGAAATACTTTGAAAAAGATATTTTCAGTGCAATGTGCGTGAACTGGTGGGCCCAAAAGTAATAATTGACCGTCAGTGATTGGGATGTCAAGTCCCAAAAGACTGGCCATGCGGCCGTATCATTCTGTGTATGAGACGTAAAGAAATATAAGAGATTGCACTGATTGATATTTCCTCTGCGACTTTATCAGAAGTCAATTTCTAGTCTCTAGTAACTTGTTGGCCTTCTATCTTTGAACAAAACCAATCTTTGTTTTTTTTCCCCTCAGTCTCCTTTTAATTAAAAAAAATGCTGTTCTGTACGTTTTCGAAACCTTCACAATTTTATTTCCGATTCCAATGCATGATTTAATGTCGTTTACGTACGATGAAAACATGCAATTCCTCATATCTGTTTCCGTATTTTTATGCGCCCCCCCCCCCCCCCCCCCCCTTCTTTTTGTGTCTCTTTTGTTTAATGTTTGTTACTTTTTAATGCTACATCCTCTCTGTACAGTGGCATTCCCAAAGCTGTTTCTTCCAGCCAGGTCGTACACTGACACACTCCTCGTCCTGTTGCAGGGCGTTCGCTGGCAGTCCATTCCTGATTCCTGTGCTGCTCACCAGGGATGGAAAGATGACGCGCGTTCAGCTTGGGGGGTCTGAAGAAAGGGGTCCACTTATGTACTGTGCCGCTTGGACAGGTGATGACTTCTGTTATGCTTTGAACGGGACAGTAGGACCAAGCCACACACACACGCGCGCGCGCGCACACACACACATACACACACACACACACACACACACACACGCGCACACACACACACACACACACACACACACACACACACAATACGTGTGAGAGCGAGAGAGCTCTATGAACACTTGAAAATTCTAACAATGAACGTCAGCACTCACTTTTTTATCTAGTGTTTCGTGCGATAGCTTCTGTATACTGTTATAAAATCTTGCTCAGCTAAGTTTGTGTATTAGTCCGTTTAATGTTAACACAAATCTTACACAGCTAGGTTTGCGGTTTAGTCCGTTTTAATGTTAACACAAATCTTATTCAGCTAGGTTCGTGGTTTAGTCCGTTTAATGTTAACATAAAATCTTACTGAGCTAGATTCGTGGTTTAGTCCGTTTAATGTTAACACAAATCTTACTCAGCTAGGTTCGTGGTTTAGTCCGTTTAATGTTAACACAAATTTTACTCAGCTAGGTTCGTGGTTTAGTCCGTTTTAATGTTAACACAAATCTTACTCAGCTAGGTTCGTGGTTTAGTCCGTTTAATGTTAACACGAGTCTTACTCAGCTAGGTTCGTGGTTTATCCGTTTCATGTTAACACGAGTCTTACTTGGCTAGGTTCGTGGTTTATCCGTTTAATGTTAACACAAGTCTTACTCAGCTAGGTTCGTGGTTTATCCGTTTAATGTGTATTTAACTGGCACTGCGCCCCTCGTTTCCCTGGAATGGACCGAACTCCTCTTTGTCCATTGTTTGCATTCGCACGTGTTCAGTGGTGTCTGTTCTCATCCAGCATACGCGTACCACCACCTGCTGAACAAATGGACAGACGACAGTGATTGCAGAACACCACCTGCTGAACAAATGTACAGACGACAGTGATTGCAGAACACCACCTGCCGAGCAATGTACAGACGACAGTGACTGCGCGCGCGCGTGTGTGTGTGTGCGTGTGTGTGCGCGCGCCTTGAATTAGAATTATAATTTTGTTTTTCTGCAATATATGCTTTGGGCTCTCGCGAGGTAAAGAGCTCTATAAATATCCTTTACATTACATTGCAGAACACCACCTGCCGAGCAATGTACAGATGACAGTGATTGCAGAACACCACCTGCTTAGCAATGTACAGACAACAGTGATTGCAGAACACCACCTGCCATGCAATGTACAGACGACAGTGGTTGCAGAACACCACCTGCTTAGCAATGTACAGACAACAGTGATTGCATAACACCACCTGTTGAGCAAATGTACAGATGACAGCGATTGTATAACACCACGTGCTGAGCAAATGTACAGACAACAGTGATTGCATAACACCACCTGCTGAGCAATGTACAGACGACAGTGACTGCATAACACCACCTGCTGAGCAATGTACAGACGACAGTGACTGCATAACACCACCTGCTGAGCAATGTACAGACGACAGTGACTGCATAACACCACCTGCTGAGCAATGTACGACGACAGTGACTGCATAACACCACCTGCTGAGCAATGTACAGACGACAGTGACTGCATAACGCCATCTGCTGAGCAATGTACAGACGACAGTGACTGCATAACACCACCTGCTGAGCAATGTACAGACGACAGTGACTGCATAACACCACCTGCTGAGCAATGCACAGACGACAGTGATTGCATAACACCACCTGCTGAGCAATGCACAGACGACAGTGATTGCATAACTGGATCCCATCACTATGGCATCACTTGCCACTATCACCCTACGAACTTAAGTGTGGATTGCTCGGTGTACTTGAACTCTGAAGACTGATCCGAAAGACTGGTGTTCTGGCTGCCATGAAAAGGGTGGCTAAAACATGTACGTGCAGGATTCGACCCCCCCCCCCCCCCCCCCCCCTTGAATTGTGAAGTTTTTGGTTTCCATCTGATTGCAGCGCAGCGTATTCTGGGCGACGTCAACAGCTCAGCGGAGTTTTTCATGAGGTCATTTATTCCTTCCAAATGTGTGTTGGCCAGTCAGTTTGACAAACCAGAGAAATTTTCAGTGCTCAAATGTCACAAGTTATTTCAAATTTGTTTGAGACATTCATTTTATGCCGTATCTATTTTCCTGTCTGGCTCTGTTCTGTTGAGCTCTGAGCAGACCTATCTATATCTATCTATATATATATTGTTTGTTTTGCTTCTTAGGTGGGACCTTTGGTTGTTGTTTTTTTTTGAAAATTCAGCAAACGTACCATGGTATTGCACACCAGCCTCCTTCTGGCATAGCATTCTGCTTAAAACCTAAAAGGCAGAGGAGTCAAATTGGGACTTCTGAGGTCACCGAGGAGAAACAATCCGGTATCGAAATGCCGGCATCTGACCAGGAATTAGCGAGTTTCCTACCCTTTGGAGATTGTCTCCATCTTGGGGACTATAAGCTCGCTGAAGGCTCATTTTGAGAATCATCAAAATATCACACACACACACACACACACACACACACACACACACACACATATATATATATATATATGTGTGTGTGTGTTTGGAGTGCAGACCTGTCGGGCTTTTCTGTCGCTTGCTTTGTTTGGTGCTACTGAGGTATGTGGGTGGGCTGTTCAGGAGGGATTTTCTGACAGTGGCTATGTTCTTTGGATATGTGAGGTGTGTGGTTTTCACCTAGTCGTAAACACATTTTGCCGAGTTATCTGAATTCTTCCGTCTCGCAGTCTGTCATGGAATGGTGAGGAGATCCCCTGTGAGCAGGAATAGTGGTTTGATGTGCCTTCCTTCACTGTGTCTGTCAGAGCAGGTGGCGTACGGAAAGTTTGCCCAAGTAGCTGGTCATTTTGGATGGCGGATTGTTAGGACATGGGGTTTTGTCAAGGATGGTGGGGCTGATTAGACTACAGTCGTTTACATTCTAGACACGGGCATCATGTAGTTCCTGGCAAGGCTGGGAGACATGAAGGACGCTGTGGTGTTGAACCTCTATGTGGATGGGAAACTCGTACCAGTAGGTGGTGTCGGAGACATGTAGGTAGACGTGTCTCTGGCGTGGTATTCACAACGGGTGGTGTGGATGAATCTGCGCGGGTTTTTCCATGCAATCTGTGAAGTAGTCGCAACATCTTGGCAGGGCCCTGCGTGAGGATGCTGTCGGGATGGACACCACCGGTGTCAGGTCCATGGTGCATGGACAACAAGGCCGCTGGCCTTGCCTCCCAACTCACGGCTGCTCTGGTTTCCAGGGTCGGATATCTGTGGAACAAGGGTACAGAACAGTGGTACGTAAGGAGGCGCTTCAGGAAACGTTGATCTTGAAGCGTTTCTTGGTGATTCCTGGTACTCCTGAGTTATCCTTGTTGCCCAGAAAAGCCGACATGGCAATCAGATCACCCGTCAGGCAACGATACGTTCTGTAGTATTGCCCTCTGTGTGGTGTGATTTTCGCCACAGATCCTGGTTTCTCATCCACAGAGATCCTTCAGCATCACCCCTGCCTGTCTTCAGTCTGTCGGTTAACTGCATGTTATATTTGGATCACTTTGAGGTGGGACTACCGAAGTCTGGCTGGAGGTTATGTGACGATGTCATTTCCTAGTGATTCATTTGTCAAGGTGAGGTTTCAAGGATAAAGTGAGTTGCTGGTCGTCTTTAGTTGTGTTCTGTTGATGGATGCAATGGATCGGAGCGGCTGCTGTGCATCCTGTTTCCTAGGGATCTTCTTCATTCTGTGACAGACTGTAAGGCAAGGGAATTGGAGGCACGATAAATCGGTTACCGGCTGGATGCTGATCACACTCCTCATGTGTCTGGGGAATTCAGTCACTGGATCAAGAACTGTAGCTTAATTGCTGTCGTTTTTACCTGATGTTTCTCGAAGGAAACTTTTTTAAAAGCTTGGTTCTTTCATTGAGACGATGCAGGTGAAAGTGATACCCTAGTAGGTCTGCATTCTGAATACATTACCTGGTACAGATCCTCGGACTCGATTAAGATCAGGTCTGAAGACAACGTTGGAAAATACTGAGGTCTTGACCTTGGCTTACTTTGGAATGAGAAGTCAAAACAATGGGCGTTTTTACCCAAAACGTTGTACTGTCTGGCCTGCCATTTGTGAAGGAAGCAAATGCCTGTATGAACATGGAAAGAGTTAATGTCAACGAGAATGCCCTGGACCCACGCCTCCGAGAGCACACACTGGAGGTCTGTGACCATCAATGTGCCGTAGCCAGGTATGCGAAGTGTTTACATCTTCTGAAATGGTGAGCTGTGCAGGACACAGTTTGTATAATTTATGTAATGATTCGGTACAACAATAATGCTTAAAAGAATGTGTGACAAACACTGCGACTTCCATAAAGCTACTATGTGTATCAGTAGTTCAAATCCTGCAAAAACATAACGCACGTATGTGTGAAACTATGCGTGAAGAGATAAGCATACATATCGTTGAATATTGTTTCACTGCTGTTTTGACTTTGAAGTGTTCTTTGTGGTGGACTTGCCAAGACGTTCATTCTGGCTGTTGCTATTCTATTCTAGTCCTGTCTCTCGGTCTCAATACCAGCAAGTCGTGGGGGGTTGGGGATCCTTATCGCTGGAGACAGTCTGCCAGCGAAGCGGAGACAACCCTGCAGGAAAAGAGGAGAGCGGCAAAGAAGACGACGCCATGAAGCAGACGACTGACGAGAGGGGAGATCACCATCGGGGACAAGGACAGCAGGACAGAGTGCCATCACAGGATTCAGGTGAGACGTGAACACAGGCTGTCGTCTTTCTTCTATTAACTATAGAAGGAAAGAAACGCTTCGATTAATTCGTTACCAATTCCAGGTTATGCTAAGCACTTAAATATGGGTCTATGGGTATTCAAAATATTCTTCGTTATATGTGTACATAAATGTAGTACCCGTGCAAAGATCCTAAAGAAAAGTAGAAATAGGACAAACAAGGAGAACGTATGAGCAGTTTCGTGGAACTAATGTGTACGACATGATCACGTGCGCAGACGAATGCACATTTGTGTATACAACGAAAGTCACTTCCATACTCTCCTGCACCGCAAACTCACTCCCTCACCTACACAACAAGTACAGTGCAATAGCGCCCGACCATTGATTGGCCTGCCGGGAAGTCGACACTTGGTGCCGAGTGCGCCGTTTCCCCGTGCAAAATAAGCCATGAAGTTTATCGAGTGGTCGCCTTCATGCAGTTTGTTCTAACGGAACAACGTGGACAGAGAAGGAGAGAGGATGGAGAAGAAGGTTTAAAGGCCGAAAAGACTACAAAAACCAGTGTCTTTATGACACCATGGAAAATGGAATAAAGGGAAAACTATTGCATTAGAAACCCCTGTGTGTGTGTGTGTGTGTGTGTGTGTGTGCGCGCACATACCTTCGTTTCACCGCTATACCTAGTCAGGATCTCTGCGATAATTTGTCAAAGTTAGCAGAATTGCAAAGGTGGAGGGGGTGGTGGGAGGTGAAGGAGTGGACAGCCTACCTCTTACAGGGTTTGAGGTCCCCTTTTTACAAGGTTTGGCGTCACTCCCCCCCCCCCCCCCCCCCCCCCCCCAACACACCACACACTTTTTTTTTTTTTTTTTTTTTTTTTTGGCTGTACCAACTTATGTGCCACCACAATGGCAGTGCACCCCGCGCCACTCACTCCGACACCCCATCCACAACACAGCCCGGTCAGCCCCTCCGCAGCAGTCCCGACACCGGCAATCCGCAGGGAGCAGTCAAGGTCAAGTCAAGAGGCAATCCACCGGATGAGACACTGCGCTGCTGCCGAGTCACTTCGGCGGTGTTCAGTTGCACCTGTTCTGATCCAACATATGCTGGACACCGCCTACTAAGTCCCCTACTGACGACAATGATTGCTTAGTCGCGGAGCCGGCGTGAGTGAGCTCTCCCTTCGGAGGGCACCAACACGTCCGTCCAACGACAGCTCGCATGAACTCGCCGATACCGGTGAGCTCGACGGAACGAAACTGAGACCACAGACGTGGCAAGGACATCAAAACTGAGGTCACCATAAGAGCAAGGCATGAAGGGCTGTAGAATTTGATTTTTTTTTAATGCTGATCGATGAGGACGATAACGATGATGCTACGGATTTCCATTTCGGTCTGAGACTGCATGACAGGGCTGTACACTACGCTTACTTTTATAATATCCCGGCTTCAGCCAGGCCCGAGAGATACAGACACCTGCAGTGTTGGTCAGGAAATTTGAGCAACACTCTCGGAGACGCATCCATTGAGTGGATTAAACTCGGACTGTGTGGTCTCGTTCTTCCCAACGAAGCCCGTAGCAAATTCAGCTCTGGGTAGGAGCCGGTCGGGGCAGAAAAATCCCACATGACTAAGATGGGAATTGACCCCGCGACCTCCCAGCCGGAAGTCTGCGACGCTAACCACTTCGCCACGGCAGCTGGTCCCCGTCAAAGGGTTTTGTGTCCTCTTTCTTCAGGGTTTGGTGTTGCTTTCCGCCCCGGACGGTTTCGCATTCACTTTCTATAAGGTTCTGTATCTTCCGTCCCCCCCCCCCCCCCTTCCCTGCTGTTGCCTCCTCTTCCTAAAAGTATCGGTGTCTTCATTCCCTCGGGCGGCATCGTGTCACAATGCATGCAGAACCTGCATGCCTCTTCGCCAGGGCGTATTGTGTTCTATTACAAGGTTCAGTGTTGGGGTTCATGTCCACTTTCTGTTAGGTTAGGTGACCCCCTCCCCCCGTGTCAATGTGTGTTTTCGTGTCCTCTTTCTATGAGGTTCTCTCCCCTCCATGAGGTTCTCTCCCCTCCCCCCACCTCCATTTTATGTCCACTCTATAAGATTTGGCGTTGTTACAACCACCCACGGTTTCGTGTCTTCTTTACGTAAGATTACACACACACACACACACACACACACGCACACACACACACACCTACCTCCCTCCACCTCCACCCCCACACGCGCGCGCGCGCGCGCACACCACGCAGGGATTGTCTTTTATAGGGTTCGATGCCCCCCGCACCCCCCCCCCCCCCCCCCCCACCCCCCACCCCACCACACAAAGGCTTTTTGTCCTTTTCTAATTTCGGTGTCTCTTGCCCGCCCCCTGCACCCTCACAGTTTTGCGTCCCTTTATACTATACTCGGGATTATGTCCTCATGTCTATAAGATTAGGTGTCTCCTCCCCCTCCCCCTCCGCCCCCCCACCCCGACCCTCCCACTCCAGCGTTTCGTGTATTTATTTTCTGTAAGGTTCAGTGTAACTTTGTCCCCCGTATGATTTCGTGTCCTCCTAACCTCCCCACAGGGTTCCATGTCTTTTCTACCCACCACCACACACACACACACACACACACACACACACCAAGCCTTCTTGTCTTCTTTCTAAGGTTCGGTGTCTCTTGCCCTTCACCGCCCCCTCATTGTTTCGTGTCCCCTTTGTATAATGCTCGGCAATTCTTTAACACACACACACACGCACGCACGCACACACACACACACACACACACACACACAGTGAGAGAGAGGGGGTTACTTGCCTCTGTCTGCATGGTTCGCTGTCTCTTTCCCCTCTGACAGGGTTTCGTGTCCTCTTTCTATGGAATTTGTTCTTTTGTCTCTTCCCACCACCCCCATCCCACCTACCCACCCCCCTCGCCTCCATCTACTTCCCAAGTTTAGGTTTTCTCTTTGTATAAGTTTCGATGTCGCTTCCTCCACCTCGCCCAGGAGAGAAGAGCCCCCCCCCCCCCCCCCCCCCCCCCCCTCTCCTCTTTCAATAAGATTCTCGTGCCCCCCCCCCCTGGTTTCGTGTCTTCTTCTGCCTTGGTATCCTCGCTTTCATTTCTGCTTGTTTGGTGTCCTCTTTCTACCAGGCTCATGTCTCCCATTTCCCGTCACAGACTTTCGTGTCCTGCATCTATGAATCCCGGTGTCTCTACCCACCCTGCTCCTTTCCACAGAATATTGTGTCCTCTTTCTTTCAGGTTCACTCGCACTTTCCTGGCCAGAGCCCCCAGAAAGGATTTCGTGACCTCCAGGTAAGCAAGGTTCGAAATATTGCAGTTAATTCATGGGTGTTGCTCTTCTCCCGCGGGGTTCTGTGTACTCTGCAAGGTTCGCTTTCTCTTCTCTTTCACAGGGTTTCTTGTCCTGTTTATGAGATACGGTGTCCACAAACTCGCCGCCTGAAGAGGAAACTGGAATTCACGCTACCTTTAAAGCAGGGCACGAAAGGTCTGGTAATATGGCATTTTTGTATGCGGATGACAAATGAGGATGATCCTATGCAGTTCTGTTCTGGTCCATGTCTTAAACCTTATTGTAGGCCCTTTATCTTAATGTCTGTAAAATTGAAAAAAAAAAAAAAAAAAAAGGGAAGATGAAATTAGCAGAACAATATATTTTGATATGGAAGATTGTGAAATCCTTTTGATGTTCATATAAATCTTGTCAACCAAAGCATTGTCTCGGGACTAGAGAAAAGGGGGTAAAAGCTAGGATAATATTTGTATACATGAAAGTCTAGCCCTAAAAGGGAAATAACCGATGTACATGTCAACAGGAGCAGGGAATTTCTGCATCATGGGCCACGGAACTAACGACCAGGACATATGAGCTCGTGGAATGCAGCTGATCACATGGAAGTTGAGTTCTACTCACGTTTCTTCTCCTCCTTCTGTCTCCTGCATCATCTTCCAAAATGGCGTACCTCGCACCTGGTTCTTTAGAGGGGCCTGATGCTTCCTTTCAAATGATTTGCCTCCCCCCCCCCCCTCCTCCTTAACGATATAGTGTCTTTTTCAGAATTCTATGCTGTTTTGTCAGGTGGCCAGCGCTGCTGGAGGAAGGTTATGATAAAGCGAAATATTAAAGTTAAATCATGGGTGCTGTGTGGCTTCTACTTTTCATCTTCCTCAGTGTCTTTTGTCAGTCACAGGATTAAGTACTTCTTTTTTCGATATTTACTGTCTCCTTTATTCAAATTGTTCGGTATTATCTTATTTTACAGGTGTTTGTGCATTCTTTCCCAAGGTCTATTGTCCCTTTCAATCATACAGGTGTAATGTATCTTATTTCTCAAGGCTCCGAATTGTTCTTTCTAGGAATCCTTTCTTTAATATAACCAGCGTGTGTGCTCTACTTTCTTAGGTCGGTGTTCCGCGGAACCAAGGATACATCACACGGGGTACCAGAGGGAATGTTCCGGAAGAGTGCCAAAGAATGACTCGGGCTGTGTAGCATGTTAAACGATTCGGTGATCTGGAACATGGACGCATGTTTTCAGATCATCTGGGTTTGGCTGCAGAGCTGTTGAGGAATTCTTTGGTCTCTTCCCGAAATGTTTCCCGGTGCGCGCACCTGGTACCTCCTGATCTGACTGTCCGTAAATCCAGAGGAAGACCGACATGGTAATCACGAGTTGACGTGTGGATATTAATGCTTTAGTTTCATAAGGGGTCACCAGTCAAATAGCGTGTAGTGTTCTCCGTTCACTGGATTTTCTGTCATCTGCTTCAGCGCTCTTTCAAGGTCGTTTTTTGTGGAATTATGTTTCTTTCATATGAATTAGTATCCTCATTTCTCAGACGTTATTTTCTTTCCATTCGGTTCCATGATCAGCTTTTGCAGGGTTGAGTGTGCTCCTCCTTCATGCTTTAATGATATCCTTTTCACAGTTTAGCAGTATCCTGTTTTCACAAGGGTTTCATCTTTCAAAGGATTTAGTATTTTTCTTTCCCCACGATTGTCAGTTCATATTAGTGTCATCTTTTCGGGGGCTTGGTGTCTTTTATAAGGTTCAGAATCCTCTCGCAATGTTTAGTATCCCCCTTTTTTTTAAAGGATTTTTAATATTTTATAGATTTAATGTCCTGTTTTAGTGCGTTCTATCCATAGAGCTTATAGCTATAGTCCATTTTGTCATAAGGTTTACTGTACACTTCATCAGGGTTAACGTCACCCTTTGGCAAAGTGTAGCATATCTTCTTGCAAAGTGTTGGTCCTTTTTGTAGCGTGGTAAATATAACATTTCCAAGGTTCAGGTTTCATCCACAGTGTTTACAATATTTTTTCATTGTATTTGTCTTTTTTCATTGGTTTATATGTTTTCTCTACTTTCATTGTTTATAAACTACATTCCTAGCCCTTGATGTTTGCTTTGCATGCTTTCTTTTTTTTCTAGGGTTTCGAGATTTTTTTTCTTCACAATTTAATGTGAGGCTTAATCTTTTTCTTCGGCCGTCCGTCAGGGGTGACTACTCTCCCAGAATTAGCACCGGTTTACCGAAGAACCAACCATTGTACTACGTCTTCCAGGACATCTGTCACCCTCACCAAGAACATACAAGTATTGGGAAGGGATGTTACCCAGTCGTCAGCGAGCTCAGCTAGGCGATACCACAAGCCTCCTGAGAATCCATTCACGAGACAACACGTAAGTGCTATATATAGACAACTAGAGATGACTGAGGTGCTTAGTTTGGACGTTGAATAACGTTCGATTTCAGGATTTTGTCGGCTTTTGATTTCTTTGGGGGAGTGGGGGTGGATTCTTGTAGCCGCCCCCCTTCCCCTCTCCTGCTTCACCTTCTTTTTTTTTTAAGTGTTGTAGAGCGGATCCTAAATTCACCATCTCTCTTCTTTCTCCTTCATCCATCCCCACCCCACTTTCCCTAGCGCCTTTTTTTCCTGGCTTGCAAGTCAGCTGTTTGTTTGTTTTTTTGGTGTGTGATTTAACGCTGACGTAGTAGAGCTCAAAAACGTATTCTGAAACAAGGACAGAGAAAAGTTGCAAACTGTGTCGGGAGATTCTGATATTGTTTGCAAAGTAGAATAAAGTCATGGGAGGTCGGGTACTGGAGAAAGAACCTGCAGGATGAACTTAGAATAGTTTTTCTCTGGGCTTTCTCGGTATCTATCAGTTTTAATCTCCAGAGTTTCGCATCCCTGCAGTAAGTGTCCATGTCGATTTGATTCCCGGTTTCAAAGTATCGAGAAATGCATTTTGATCTACCTCTGAAGCGGGAGATTTTTCAAATGAACTTTTCTTTGAATCAAGGGATGCAAGTTCTATGGCAACTGAATGCAAAGCGATTATCTCCGTAAACACGCACTTTGCCGCCACCACCACAAAGGTACGAGCAGGCGCGTCCGCACAAGACAAGTCTGAACGAACTTCTTGTACTGGAGAGTGTCACTGTGTATTACTGTCCCCATACAAGGGCCGACATTTCACATCTTGGTACAGAGAGGAACTGAAATTCAGGCTGCCTTCAGAGCAGGGCGCGAAAGGTCTCGTAATATGTTTACGTTTGTAATTTCTAAAAGATAGTATGTTTCTGTGCAGTACAATTCTGGCACATTCTGTTATGGCAGACCTTTATCATATTTTATGCAAAACAAGCGCAGAAGAAATATAACGGAACAATGTTTTCAAGTGGAAGATGTAGAAATACGCTTATTAACAGGATTTATCTTGTTGATCAAAGTATTGTCCCACGATTAGAGAAATGAAAAAAAGTTTTCTGAAATCAATAGTTCTGCTGAAAGAAGTGATGTACTATAGTGGAATCTTGTTCCAACGTGTTTACCCTTTTTGTAGCATTACTGTAACTTTTTCCAGGATTTAGGCTTCATCCGCATGGTTTAGAATATTCTTTCGTGATATTTAATGTCTTTTTTCATAGATTTTAGTGTCTTTTCTACTTTCAGTGGTCATAATCTACATTTCTAGCCAATTATATCTACTCTGCATGGTTTATTTCTTTCTTCATAGGGTTTAAAGCTTTTTCTTTTTAATCAGAATTTAAGATGAGACTTCGTTTTTTATCCGCAGTCCAACAGGGGTGACTACTCTCCGAAAATTAGCAGCAGTTGGCCAGAGAACCATTGTGCTACGTCTTTCCGGACAAATACCACCCTCGCCATGCTCGTACCATTATCGGGAAAGGATGTTACCGAGTCGTCAGCGAATCAACTGGGCGATACTACAAACTTCTTGAGAACTCGTTCACAAGACCACGCGTAAGTGCTAAACAGACAACTAGAGATGATGGAAGCCCTAATTTTGAACTTTGAATAACGTTTATTTCAGGACTTTGTCGGCGGGGTTCTTGTAGCCCCCACCACCCTCATCCTTTTTTAAGCGTTGTGGAGTGGATCGTAAATTCTCTACCTCCTCCTTCATCCCTACCTTTACTCCACCTCACCCCAGCCCACCTTACCATTCCCTACCACCACTCGCTGTCTGTGCTGTAGTGATTTGACGTTGATGAAAACATTCTTTTTCTTTTTCAACCTACCAAAATAATCGATGCCAAACATGTAAGCGTATTCTGGAACGGCAAGAACAGGGGAAAGTGGCAAAGTACAACAGATTCTGATATTACTTGTGAAATAGCGCAGAAATGAGAAACTCATGGAAATCGGGGATTGGGGGGAAAAGAAGCAGAAGGATGGAGGTCGAATAATTTTCTTCCCAGGACATTTTCTTGAATTTTTTTTATTTCAATTCTGGAGCTTGCATCCTTGCAGTAAGTGTCGTGTCGATTTGATTCCTTGTTTTAAGATGTTGAGAAAAATTAAGTTTGATTGTCTCAAAATGATTTTTTTTTTTAAGCAGGGGGTCCAAGGTTTAGGGTCGCCGAATACCAAGCGAGTACTTCCCGTAAACGCACACTTGCCACCGCAATAGATATACGCAGCAAGCGCATCTAAACGCATGTTCCAGCGCGCGCGCGCACACACACACACACACACACACACACACACACACACACACACACACACACACACACACACGTGCAGAGTTATTGCACGCCTACGAATACGCCACCGAAAATCATGTCTGCGCAGTTACACTGTCTCTCTTTGATGACTGTAACGCCTGGTTGTCTGTCTCATTAATAAGGTTCAGAAGGTCCAAAACATGCTGCCGGCCTCTTTTGTTTTCTCGCCGACATCTCGCTATACTACTCCATCAGTACGTTCTCTTCACCACTGGCTCAGAAAAAAAAAACATTGTTGTACAAAACTCTGCAGCTCTTTCATACTAATCCATCCAGTGATCCCGTCCTCGGAAATGTCATTGATCTTTTGCAGCTGAATACCCCAGCACCTGAACCACTCTGTTCTTTATCGGAAACTCGTCTTTCAGTCTTTCCCACTGCCTGTACTAACAGTTTCGGTCAACTTGCTTTGGCGCGTCAAGCCCCTTTCTTTTTGGGAGCAGCTCAAATGCTGGCTTGGATACTGCGTCGGTTGCATCAGAGCTGAAAGCTGTTTTTCACTTTGAGAATTACATACTCAATAGTGTGCGACGTCTTCCAGAAATAATATACGTTTGGGTATGGATGCTTATTATTCAGTCTATGATTGGTTTTGTTCGATAGTTAGTGGGTAGATGGGAGAGAGATTGCGATGGTCGGCACGCACACACACGCACGCACACACACATTCGCACACGGACACGCGCGTGCGCGCGCGCGCGCGCGCGCACCCACGCACGCACACTCCCTTTCCCCTCTCACAATAATCACACTTGTTGACAAGTGTCGAGTTTTACTATACGGATACTGATGCATAAATGATAAATATTTTGGTCAAAAGGAAGGGCAGTCACTGTAAAAATCATAAGTTTGCTGAATTTAGCTATTCACGTGTTTGCGCAGAAATCTGACGTTAACAAATATTGTTTACATCACATCAACAGGGGAAAGAACTGTATCGTCGGCAGTGGAACGTGGAGACCAGGAGGAGTGAGCTCGGGGAATTCTGCGAATTGCAAGGGGAGTTGGAGTGGTGGCCTTACACTTGATAATCTAATCAGCCGTGCCTCCCTGAAGAGTCTGATATAGCGGACGACAGACCATGGGGCAGACAGTATGCATAGTTCCATCTTGAAGATGGGTTAAAATGGTCTCCTTAGGCTGCTAATGAAAAATATTGATAACTTGTTTCTTTGACTTTTCACTCAATTTGATTATCCCCCCCCCCCTCCCCCCCCCCCCCCGCTTTTTTCTTTCTTCGAATCTTGGCCAAGTCAATAATAGATTCATGGAGGAATTGGTAGCCTACACTTTTTTTTTCTCTCGCAGCTAAATGTGTTCACACTTGAGAAATTTCTCGGTTTTTGTTTCTTTCCCCAGCACTTTTGTCTGGTAGTGTTCCAGGTCTTTCATGGTGTAATGGTGGTACATAGGGTAAGTTCAAAACCTGGTTCTTAGCAGAGGTTTAATGTGTGGTTTCAGGTAGTGTTCTTGTTCAGTCTTTTTCATTTCACTTACATTTCTTCTTCACTTCACTTACAGTATTTCTTGTCTTCTTTTTCACTTTCATTGTCTCCTTCATTAAAAGGGCTTAGTGTCATCAGGGCTTAGTGTCATCTTTGTCAGTGTTTGTCTTCCTGATTCACAGGATTTAGTGTTTCCTGTCCCCGGGTTTAGTTGGTCTTCTTAGCGTTTAGTATCAGTCTTTCATACGCTTAAAATAGTTGTTATTTGTTTCCTTTGCTAGTGTTCTGTGGTACAAGGACACAAAACAAGGGGTACCAGAGGAAATATTTTTCCAGAAAGGCATAAATGGTTGACGACGCTTTGCAGCAGGTCCCCTGATTCAGGGGTCTGGAGCATGGACGCATGTTTTCAGATCATTTGGGACTGAGCTGCAGAGCTGTCTGGGAATCCTTCAAAGCTGTTTGTGGAGTATTTCCTCATGCGCACCTGGTGTCTCCTGATTTTAAGAGTCCTTTAGTCCACAGAAAAAGTCTGGCATAGTACTCGTCTGGTTCCTGTCAACAGTTCAGCTTCCCTTCTTTTGTACGATGTGGTATCGTCTTTCGAACAGTGTTTTTTCCAGCCATGGACGAGACATTTTCCATGCTCATTTTCCACTTAATGACTCGCGCACTAACCACTGGGACACTGATATTTGTAGGAAAGTTAAGCCTTATGAAGTTCACTTTTGTTCCTCCTTGACCAGATCCAGCTTAAACACCCCTCTGCTGTTTCTCTTATTGCTTTCAGGGCTGTTTTTTTTTTTTCTCCCCTGCAACTGAGAGTTGTTTCATGAGGCTGTATGCAGACGTTCCTACAAACCCCCAAGCTCCAATTTCTGCAGTGAGGACTTTGACCTGATAGCCTTCTCTCCTAGGGCTGTTTGCCAGATCAGCATACTTTTTAGTCTTGTAGATTTGAGCTGTCTCCATTCTGTTCTATGGCACCGTGAGCTCGATCATGATCAGCTGCTTGGTTAACTGAGAGTGGACTACTATGTCTGGTCTCATGCCACTCTTACTGATGATCTCTGGGTGACTCTTCCATTCCGAATGGCACTGTGTTGTTGTTGGCCATGATTCGCTGCCTCCTGTCGTGAAGAGTGTTGCAGGTGCTTTTGGAGTCCTGATTTTCCCTTTTGTGATGTTGGTACTAGCCCAGACTACTTGTACAATCTCTTTGAGCACTTGGTTGTGCCTCCATGTGTACTTCCTTAGCCAGGCTACTTTACATGAGCTTAGGACATGCTCCACTGCTTGTTTTTCATGGCAGAGAGGGCATGAAGGATCGTCTGTTTTTTTCCCCATTCACCAGGTTTGCATTTGAGGGGCAGAAGGTCATGTGCAGATCTGAGAATGAAGCTGATCCTGAGAGGGGCCATGTGCCAAAGTTTCTTTGGAGTGCATTCTCCCACGTTGTCCATTGCCCTTGCTGGCTCTGCTGGACTGCTTTTTTTTTTTTTTTTTTTTTTTTTTTTTTTTCTCTTCTTTCTCATCTCCTGAATGGGTTAATATACTTTATAAGCTTTTGGTAGTTAGCATTCTTAGATTTTTTTCCTTTTTAAATGTTTTAGCGTCATTCGTCTGTAGGGGTAACAGTCCTTACTGTTATAACGTCCTACTTTCATTTTTTTGTCGTATGTTTTAGTAAATGTCCATCTCTTTACGTGATTTAGAGTTACCTTCTTTCAAGTGACAGTCCTTTTTTTTTCCGTGTGGTTGATCTCTCGTGTTTTAGAGCAAATGCATCATTCATAGGGTTTAGCTCATTCTTTGTTTCCCCAAGTCTTAGTGGCTTGTATCAGAGATATAAGTTTTTCAGTGCTCATGAACTTTTTTCATACGCTTTAGTATCATGCTCACATGATTTAGTGTCTTAGTTCTCATGGTTGAGCGACTAACCATTTCTTGTTCATCTTGATGTGGCAGATCATGAAGGGCGACCACTCTCCGGGAATCCGCCAGTCAACCAGAGGACCAGTATGCACCGTCTTCCACAATTATTACCGTCGGCACCCAGGACACGCACATCCAGGGACTGAGTGTCACTAAGTTTCGTCAACGCGTTCAACGTAGCAGTACTCCAAGCTTCCGTAGAATCTTTCACCAGGGGGGTGCGGAAAGATATAGAAGCCATGGTAGACCAGCCCACTGCAAGAACGTGTTGACGCACACACAACGGTCAGGGACGAAGCCGACAGCGAGCCTTCCTCAAACACTGTGGAGCTTCAAAACGCCAAGCCGAAGTCTTGAGATCAAAGACAGGCAGTGAAGAATAATTTGGACAGAGAAGTCTGCTTTGCTTAGTCTGATAGACGGGTAGAAGCTATGAGAGCTGAAATAGAACCAAAGTGCTAAATAAAGTTCTGAGGGCAAGGTCACTCTGGACGAAAACGGAGAGATTACAGGGAAGCTTACAGCAGATCATTTTGCTAGGGCCGCGGCCATTGAAAGCGAGATCCACGTCAGAGACGAACACTTCAGGGAATCCCAAAGAGAGCAGAGAGAGAGCGAACTTCAAGCCCGAATACAATTAGAACTGGACAGACTGGCATACACCATCTTGTTACAACTGACTGAATCGCCATCTGCAGGCCTTGAGCAGAACATGTTTACCACACGTTGAAGATTGTCCTCAACCTTTCTATCGGTGCTGGCAAGTGAAGTAGACGGGACCGCATGTCATACAAGGAAGGGCCACGCCAGGCTGACACGGGTGACGGAGCCTGGCCAGAACGGCGGCGATGTGCCGGTGGCTGTGTGCGTGTGTGTGGGGGGGGGGGGGGTGCCCTTGGGGGTTCGAAGGACGGCTTCATTCCTCTGACGGGTCTGCCAGTGAGACGGCGATTGAGAAGAATCGTCCACCCAGACTGGATGCGGTGCGACCACTTCCAGTGGTAATAAAACTAGGTTATTGTAGAACAGTTAATCTTTTTTGTAATGAGATCAAGTAAAAAAGAGCGGGCGGGTCAGTTTTGTAACGTTGAAACCGTTCAATTTCAACAACAGTGTAAGAAACATTGCACAGATAATAATGGATGTAAAAGGAATATGGTTTGCCTCCAAGCCTCCATTATGCTCGTTTTTTTTTTTTATGTTGAGATTGCCGTTGTGCTGTGTCACTACAGAAGCTTTTCTTTTGAAATGGGTGACATATTTTTTAAAGGAACTTCGATAACATGCCCCCCCCCCCCCCCCCCCATATACCTCTTGCTGCCCTTCTCCTCCAGTTCCCCGTCCCACTACCATCGTGAGTATGAATGTACACCCCCCCCCCCCCACACACACACACACACACACACACACACGTGTGTGTGAAGAAAGAATAAAAAAGTATGCACATGTGTGCATGCAAACATACAAAATGTGAAACGTACATCACGCCTAGACTCTCTCTCTCTCTCTCTCTCTCTCTCTCTCTCTCTCTCTCTTTTAACACACACACACACACACACACACACCGGGATGAGAGGTTGGAAAACTTCGGTAACGTTATTTCAGTGAAGTTAATGGTGTACAGTGAACTGTTTCCTGTGAAGTGTTCCTCCACATAATATAAATCGTTTATAGCAATCTCTTAAGCTATGTAAAGCGGAAAGTGAGTGTAGAAGTGTAATGCAATGCTACATTTTCGTATGTAAGAATATGGAAACCATTTAGTTTTTTATATAACATGCCATAACCAAACATTGTCCGACTAGAAAAAAAGAGGGAAGAGATAGGGGAGGGGGAACTCGTAGAAACTGTATAAAGTCATTCGTATGTTGCTGATTTTGAGTCAATCGGAATTATTTGCAGAGATACTATTGCATGTGAAGAGAAAAAATATTGATACTTATGTGGACAGGAGCAGGGCACTGCGTGCCGCGTCGGCGACCGTGGAACTCGGGGACCAAGGAAAATGGGACACGGGGAAGACACGGGATAACGAGGAGAGTCTGGGTGGTTGCGTTTCGTTCACCCTTCTTCTTTCTTTGTATTCTTTATTCTACCCTTGTTCATGTGTAGAGGAGGGGGTAACAATTTCTAGCATAGACCTTAGTTCGTGGATTTTGGGGTGGCCATGTTTATGTTCTTTTAGATGGTTCAGTAGCTTTTGTTTTGTCGTTTTTTGTTTTGTTGCTTTGATTTCTCTAAGAATCGTGTGTCTTTTAATCCACAGGATTTGTCTTTTTTCCCGGGTTATGTCTCTCTTCCGTTCAAAGGGTTTGGTGTCATCTTGATCTTGGTATCGCGTGTCCTTTATTCACAGGTTTTGGTCTGTTCTTTCTTGGGTTCAGCGTCTCCTTTCTTCACTAATTTTTGCGGCTTCTTTCTTGAGGGGTAGAAACTTAAAAAATATATATTACTTATACTATTCCTATGAACAAGAGGGACAACCCAATTACAAGACAAAACGCGCCGCGTTTCGACCTATTAATTGGTCTTCTTCAGTCAAGGTTAAGGACATTTCAGGACAATGAAAACCAAGAAGGAACAATCACTTTATCATCTCAAGTTTGGCGCAAAATGAACGCTGAGGGTCTTTTTTTTCCCCTAATTTGCAATGTCTGGTTTTTCGTGTAGCCAACGAAGTCGCGCCAGTTTGCTATGTCGGTGTTCTGCGGAAGGATCGAAAACGGGGGGTACCAGAGGAAATGTTTTCCGGAAAGGCATGGAAGACTGACTCGCACACCTTTCTTCGATCTTACTCTTTACTCTCCACTGACTCGTGTGTTCTGGGGGGTTAACATTTTCTAGCGTAGACTTTAGTTCCTGGATCTCTTTTGGTGGCATGTTTGTGTTCTTTTAGATGATTCATTATCTTTTGTTTGTTTTGTTTTGTTTTCCCCAAGGATTTGATTGTCTTAATTCACAGGATTTGTCTTTCTTTTTGCCAGGTTCTGTATCTCCTCCGTTCGAGTGGTTTGATGGCATCTTGATCTTGGTACAGCGTTTGCTTTATTCACAGGTTTTAGTGTATTCCTCCTTTGCTTCAGTGTCTCCTTCACTCACAGATGTATAAGACTTCTTTCTTGAGAGTAAAAAACTTTAAAGATGAAATATCTATACTATTCCGCCGAACAAACGGGACAACCAAATTACATGACAATGCGTTTTGATCTATTTGGTTTTTCGTCAGGCATAGGCAACATTCAGGAGAATGAAAATGAGTAACGAACAATCTTGGCGCAAAATGGACGTTGAGGGTCAGTCTTTTTTTTTCTCGCCCTACGATTCGGTGTTTGGTTTTTCATATGGCCAGTGCAGTCGCCCCAGCTTCCTGTGTCGGTGTTCTGTGGAAGGACAGAAGATGGGGGGTACCAGAGGGAATGTATTCTGGAGAGGCATGGGAGACCGAGTTGAGCTATGTAGCAGGTCTGTTCAGGGGTCTGGAACATGGACGCATGTGTTCAGATCATTAGGGACTGAGCTGCAGAGCTTCTGAGCAAGTCTTTGATCCTCTTCCTGAAATATTTCCTTGTGCGCACCTGGTACCTCCCTGAACCGAGTGTCCTTTAATACACAGAAGGCCTGGCATGGTAATCAGTCGGCACGCGAGTCCTGTCATAAGTTTTAACTCCCTGCGTTATGGGAGCTGATGTCACCTTTCAATCGATGCCAGTGTTTTCGACCTCATTTCATCAGATTCTGTATCCTCTGGTTCAGTTCTTTCATAGCGCTGTGTGTCCTTTTTAAGAGGCTAGTGTAGTCCTTGATCTTTGTAGGTCCCCGTTTTAGAAGTTGTAGCGCTCCGTTCCATAGAGATTACCATTTGCTTTCAAAAGTTTTTAGTGTTCTCTTTTATTACTTTTCTAGACACTTTTCATCAGTCAGTTGCGTGGTTTTGGCATTTTAGTGTTTTTCTTCCATAGGGTTTATAATCCTTTTCTGTGGGAAAAAAAGGGGTTTAGCGTCCCCTTCTTTTTTATAGGGCTGACTGTTCAACTTTTGTATCGTTCAGTGTAATCTTCTTTCAAAATATATTGTGTTTCATAGGTTTGAATTTTGTATTTCTTTTTAAGGCCTTTGCCTTATTCGGTTTTCTCCTTCTCAGGTTTAGCGTGTGTGCGCGCGTTGCATAGGTCTTGGTGCCTTTATTTTCAGCTTTTATGAACATAATTCTTAGGCGTTGGTTTCTACTTCCCATGATTTAACGTCTTGTAAAGGTTTACCGACTGCTGCTAAGGCAGAATTGAATCTGATGCTTTGTTGTGGCAGATCAAAGGATGATCCGTCTGCGAGGGCTGCTGCCAGTCAACCATCGGACCGTTGCACTGCATCTCCCACCACCACCCTCCTCCTCGCCAAGGGCACACCACTCCAGGGACATTATATTACCCACCGAGTTCCCATCGTTACTGCGAGTTTCCAGAGACCTCTGTTCCCAGGAGATGTTGCTGGAAGAAATGTGATTTCCGCTGGACCAGACCACTGCAGGGACTTGACGATGCATTCACAACGGCAAGAGATGGAGAGGACTAGGAGCCTTGCACACAGAACAGTGAAGAATTTCGAACAGCCAATACGAACTTCCTTGCTTGTGTGTGTGTGTGTGTGTGTGGGGGGGGGGGGGGGGGCATTAGTGTTACATAGATTCTGCATGTATCCACCTGTTTCAGCAACTGTGGAATGAAATTTTTGTGGACAGGGTTTTTTTTTTTCTTTTCGTCTCTTAATATGGAATCATGTGCTCTGATACGAATCCCTGATGCAGCAGCTGGGCTATAAGCAAATGGATGTAGAAAAGAAATCTTGTATCATTCATGCGAGATTGTTGCTCTCACGCATAGGTGAATGGGCTGCGTTGCCTCCAGACCTGAGTAATGGTCTTGTCATTGGTACATCTTTGCAAACGATGCAGTAACCATCAGTAATGTGATGTATAGTAGATGTGTAGCAATGTGCATGTGTGGTAAAACTGTCGTTTGTGCAAGGCTGGGCGAGTTGAGATTTGCGTGTATATTTGCTTGCAAGTTGGTGTTGGTTTGCATCTCTCTCGAGAGAGAGAGAGAGAGAGAGACACGTTCAAGATGGCGACAGAGTAGGATGTCATGTTCGACCTGTGCTGAAAGTATGAGTTGTTTACCTGCTTTGGACTGGACAGTGTGCTTTTTGTGCTGCAAGTAGGTTGCGGTCGTATTGTGTGACATGAATATGTAGCATGATGGTCTCTTTGGAACTCTGGCGGGCCAGAATAGGCAGGTTTTGCGCTCGAATTTGTGCATCAAAATATAAACATTGTAAGCCATTTCCCACTACAAAATCTTCCCACGTGAAAACTGTCCGTGCAACAGATGTGTTTCTTGCTTATCTAGGCGTGCTATTTTTTTTCGGGTTTTTTTGTTCGCTTTGCACGATAATTTGTCAGCTGCTGCGCATCAACCAATCAGTGGCTCCCCTTTCCAACATGCTGTTTGCTGTGGGACTTTCCCGTCATCTTTTCTCTCGGAGTCGGAGAAAGGAAACTACGTCCTTAGCTATCCACTTACCTGTGTATTGTACTGCTGCTCTTTCTCTTGTTAACTATCTGCTTGGTCTCAGGAAGGTTTTACTGTCTGTCTGGTGATGTACACCAGAACCCAGGCCCTGTAACTGCGGACGAAAAAATTGATCTGATCTTGCAGAAATTTGGTACTCTAGAGACTAAGTTAGAAGGACAATATTCTCGAATCATGCAGATGGTGAATTCCCATGGGGACAGTTTGAAGAAGATCGAGAATAGGCAGATAGAGATGGAGAATGCTGTCTCTCGACTAGTGGCAGAAATGGCAGAAACTAGCCAGACAGCGAAGCAGAATAGAGATGACATTGAGGACTTGAAGAACAAACAGGAAGAGCTCCGTGAGACAGTTGCGGGTCTACAAGATGAGCTTGACACGTTAGAACGTTTTTCAAGGCGCAACAACGTTAAGTTCTTTGGAATCCCTGAGTCTACAGATGGAAAGTCTGAATCATGTGCAGAAGCGGTGATGAACATTCTTCGCACGTACATACCGGATGTAGAGTGGTCTGACGACATAGAACGCGCCCACAGACTGGGAAAACCCACGCGGCGCTAGTGCCCAGCCACGCCCTGTGATTGCGAAGTTCCAAAGATGGGGGGGACCTCATGCGCCTGATGACAAATCAGGAGGCTCGGGCTGATATGAAACATGATCAACTGACGGTAGTAGCACAGGACTTGACCCGTAGGCAATCCGCACAGCTGAGACAGCTGAAAGGGGAGGGAAGTTTGGATATTTCCACAAGGGAAAATTGCATGTGAAGCCGCAACGTGAAGCCCCACCGAGGAGTGCAGCACAGAGCTCGAGGAACGCTACCACATTTGGGGGACATCTTCCATTTTTACTAGCGCAGTAGAGCGTCAGACAGTTGTTCCTCAAGAAGATATTCCCACCCCCCCCCCCCCCGTGTCACTTCCAGTTAACGATCCTTCTCTCAGTAAGGGGGATACCCCCATTGATTCCTCCCCTTTCAAACCCCAGTTAGGAGGCAATGAAGGGGATTCCCCTTGCGTCACTTCACCTGCCCATTTCTCACCATCCCCCTTTCGTTCTCACCCCCATCCCCCCCCTCTACTAGCGATGAAGGTGTCTCCGCCGGCGTTTCTGTCAAAGGACAGAAGGGAAAGGCGAGTGAGCGACAACCCAACTTACCTGATACGTGGGCTAAGAAGAATGCACGTGTTTCTCGCTCCTCCTCATCCCGTAATAAAAAACAAATGAAGTTTTTAGGCCAAGGCCAGGGCTCACGTTCACGCAAACACAACACAAATACACATGCTAGTTCGCCAACAAGTATAGTCACTGTAATAATGTAAATAAACACGATTTTCTTTCTTGTATTACTTGGAATGTTGATGGGCTTCAGGCAAAGTTGACAGACCCTGATTTCATAGATTATATTACGTCTTTTGATATTGTTTGCCTTGTTGAGACTTTTACTTTTCCTACTTTCGATTTTTTTTCAGTATATTTTAGCGATTTTATTGTTGTCCATAGCCCAGGTATAATAAACTGTCAAAGATGGGACGAAGATCCGGAGGGACGGTGCTATTAATAAAGAGATCGTGGGAGAGATTCGTTCATGTTATTGATACTGGGCTGGAAAATATTGTTTGTGTAAAAACTATGTAGGACACTTTTTGATGCAGACAAGGATGTTTTGTTTATTGGCTTATACAACCATCCAATGAACAGTGATTATTATAAAAAAAAAAAGGGAATTAAAAAATAACCTAGAAATGTTGGAACAGTTTATACTTGAGAAATATGAAAAAAGAGATGTTCATCTAGTTATAACTGGTGATTTTAATGCTCGAATTGGAAACTGGAGTCTAGAAGCCAATGAAATCGATGTGATTCTTGCGGCTGATAGTAGTGAGTTCTATGTAAGGCGTTCTATGGATGATGTTGTAAATTGTTTTGGCAAGTTGCTGATTAATCTGTGTTCTATGTTTGACTAACCTTTGAATGGGATATGTGATGGCGATATTAATGGTCAGTTTACTTTCTTATCGGAACGTGGAAACAGCAGCGTCATTGATACTTTTTGTGTTCTGTGGATTTGCTGCCTAGTGTTCAATGCTTTAACGTGCAGAAAGGGGTGGAATCCCAGCATATGCCTGTTTTTCTTATCTTTGAAATGTGAGCATAGCAATGAAACTGACAAACAAAAGCAAGAGTCTTTCCAGAAATTTTAAATGGGAAGCAAGCAAAGCCAACCAGTTTGTTGCTTATCTAAAATCGAAAAGGCAGGTAGAATTCTTGCTGATTGTACAAATGACATTTCAACTAGTATAGACTCGGCTGTTGACAAATTCACGTGCTTGTTGTTAAACGCTGGGGAATGCATGCTGAAAATAGTTAGGCCTGCAGCCCGTGCACGGACAAGTAAACCATGGTTTGATAAGATTTGTTTATATAAGAAACGCATAGCTGGTAAAGCACTTGTGAGGTGCACAAGCACCAAACGCCCCAGTGACCAGAGTGATTATGCTCGGAAAAGAACAGAGTATCAGGACACATTAAAAGATAAAAGGAAAGGATATCGAAAATCAATTTTTGATAGATTACTAAATAATAAAAATGAATCTAGTGTGTTTTGGTCGACAATACGAAATGTTAAAAGAAAAAAACCTGATCGGCCTTTTATTGATATGGACAGGTGGAAAGCACATTTTGAAGAGATTTTCTCCCCCGATTATAGTGTTGGTAGTAGTGCTAGAGATAATGAAATATTAGACGAAAATATTCAAGGAGAAGAAAATATTCAAGGAGAGTCTGTTTATGTTTCCGATTTGGATGACGAAATAACCGAAGAGGAAGTGCGTCGTGCAATAAAGCGATTAAAATGTAATAAAGCATCAGGTTTAGATGATATTTGTGGTGAATTTTTGAAGACGGCCGAATCTATTGTAACACCTTTTAACAAAAAACTGTTTAATCAGATATGAGCGTGGCTATTTTCCTCAAATGTGGACTAGATCAGTTATTGTGCCTTTGCTTAAAAAAGGAGATGCTTCTAACCCTGAAAATTATAGAGGCATTTCTCTATTGAGTGTTGTTAGCAAGGTATTTACATGTGTGTTGAACAAGAGACTGTATGCATGGGCTGAGAAGGAAAATAAAATAAGTGACGAGCAAGCTGGTTTCCGTAAACAATATTCAACTGTAGATCATATATTTACTCTTGTGTGAATGATCAAGTCCTATCTATATTACAAAAAAAGCAGAAAATTTTATGTTGCCTTTATTGATTATCAAAAAGCCTTCGACACAGTTGATCGCGACATGCTTTGGAAAATACTTAAGAAAGTACAAGCTTCATCTAAAATGATTAATATGTTGAAAGGTATGTACAATTCTGTACAAAGCTGTGTTCGATGGGGCCCACATGTTTCAGAATTTTTCGATTGCCCATCAGGGGTAAAGCAGGGTTGTTTAATGTCCCCTCTATTGTTTTCATTGCTAATATCTGAAGTGGCTGAAAACGTAACAAAATTTGGAAAACATGGATTTCAGTTCTTACCTGGCTTTCAAGAAATATTTCTTTTATTTGCTGATGATATCGTTTTGTTTTCTTCTACACCAAACGGTCTTCAAAACCAACTGAAAAATCTACAGAAAGCTTCGGATACCCTTAATCTAACAGTTAATCTAGATAAAACTAAAATTATCGTTTTTAGAAAAGGGGGTCACTTATCTAAATCAGAACACTGGTATTACAAAGGAAGGAACTAGGTGTGGTTAACAATTATAAATATCTTGGCTTCACACATTAGTACAAAATGGCTTTTGATACACAGCACTAGATGACTATGTTACGAGCTAAGAAGAAAAAGTACAGACATTTTTAGAACAATGTGGTGCTTAGGAAATATAGATATGTCTATATTTTTTAACTTTTTTGATGCCAGGTAAAACCAATGCTGTTATATGCTGCAGAGGTATGGGGACAAACAAAATTTCAGTCAATAGAATCAGTCCATTTGTTTGCATGTAAACGTTTATTAGGAAAGTCCAAAAAGTCCAAATACAATGATTTATGGTGAAACTGGCCGTTATCCTTTAAGTATTGACAGCACACTCAGATCTATAAAATACTGGTTTAAACTTCAAAATATGCCTAATGAGAGATTTCCAAAGCAGGCTTACTTTATGATTATGAACAAGATCCCGAATTTTCACGTGGGCATATTAACTGCCATAACTGGTCGTATTCTGTTAAAAAGTGTTTTGATTCCTATGGTTTTTCGGAAGTTTGGATAAATGGGGGGCGTCGGAAATGAATTTTTGTTCATGAAGGAACTTAAGCAGCGAATGATGGACTGTTTTATGCAAGATTGGCATGCAAAACTCTTTGATAGTGATCGATTTGATACATATAGATCTTTTAAATCTATTTTTCAAACTGAAAAGTATCTTACATTTATAACAATTAGTAAATTTCGTTATGCATTGTCAAGATTTCGGTTAGGTTTATGTGACTTAAAATGTTAACAACTGGTATAATGAGAAGTCTAAAAATTGTCCATTTTGCGGGAAATTAGAAAACGAATTTCATTTCCTGTTTGAGTGTCCAAAATATGCATGTTTACGCGAAAAATATATACGAAGATACTGTCCATCATATTTAGATAAAAGATGTTTGATTCATTTGTTGCACTCGGAAAATGAATTGATTCTGAGAAGTTTAGCCATGTACATTTTTTATGCTCTTAAAATTAGATGCGAAAATTAAATGCATGGTACTTTTCATTTTCTAATGAGTAAAACTACATGCATATTATGGGTTTGGTATTTCAATATGGTAGTTTTATTGTTTATGATTTGCTCCTGTTTTCAGTACTTCCCTTCCCCTGACATTGATTGTTTTTTTTTTAGCCTTTAGAAGTAAATAACTTCCTATTTTTTGTGTTGAGTAATCATTATAAATAAGGGTATTCTGTAACAAGAACGTGTACTCATTGTATACAGGCGTACGCACACACACACACACACGTTATTGCCTTAATTTATAAGCATTTGTAATATTTTTTGTAGCCATTTAAAAACTTATAAGGAACGATTTCCTGATCTTCTCCCCCTCCGTCCTCATGCCGTTGAAGTGGACATGCTACTAGCCCAGACACGACTCCCTGAGGTTGGCTGGGCTATAGGGATAATGAATGTGAAAAATGAGATCTTGTGTTTTAAATGCAAGATTATTACACTGTTTACGTGTGAATAGATTTTTAAAAGAAAAGTTATTAGTTCCGCATACATTCCAGACAAACGGATTACAGGACAAAACCCATCCTTTTTTTTTTCTGGATTGTGTCGTAGAACGAATAACTTTTCTGTTCACACACTAATGGGTTGTGTTGCTGCCAAATGATTGCACGGGGCTATCAGTGGTATGCCTCTGCAAAAACATTTCGGAAACGAACCGTAATGTGATGGGTTGTCGATGCATGTGTGTTAGAAGACGCATGTGTGCGGGGGTGGGCTATTTAGGAGTGCGTGCTGTGTGTGTGTGTGCTTGCGAAAGTCGTGTGTATGTGTGGCTACTATATTTGCCTCTGTGTGCTTAAACGCATGCGCACATGATATTATGGATGTATAAGTGTTCGTGATAATTGTTTTAAGCCATTTAGAATGATTTCCTTTAATTTATCCCCCTCTCTTCAAGTGCAATAGATGGCAGCATGGTACTAGCCCTGACATAACTGGTTGGTTCGCTGGGCTATAGGCAAAAATGAATGAAAAATGAAATCGTGTCTTCAATGCGAGATTATTGCATATATGCATATATGTAAATGGATTTTTGAAACAAAAGTTATTAGTTCCGCAGTACAATCCAGACAAACAGATAACAGGATAAAAACATCTGTTTGTCTGGATTGTGTTGCAGAACTATATTTTCTTTCTAAATTTTCTTCAATATCCGCTTTCAGCTACCTAGCTTTGGAACTATGCAAATAGACATGTTACTAGATATCTGCAAGGGTCTATTAATGATCGTTATTGAGAACATTTCAGTCAGGAAGAGTATTGTAATGAATATTAGAGAAAAAAAACATTTTGTAACATGTGTATAAGGATGTTCGTTTCTGCAGGGATGGATGAGTTTGTGTATGGTGCTTGCATACAAGTGTGTGCATATGTGGTTTATCATTAGTGCTTGTGTGTGTGTGTGTGTGTGTGTGTGTGTGTGTGTGTGTGTGCGCGCGCGCGCATGTGTGTGCGAGATATGGGAAAAAATAAATCCTATTTAATTCACATTCAGGATAGTTAGAATACTGATATCAGAAATTTCTAGATTTCATTTCTATTTTAGTTTTCATTAGGTTACGTTCGACATGGTGAGAGCCCTGATATGAACCACGGAGATCGTTTGGGCTGTCGGGGTGAAAATGTCTTGCCTCTTTAATGCCACTTGCTTTCTTACTCTTTCTACACATAAATGGGTTGCGTTGTTGCCAAATGATCGCACAGGCCTATCAATGGTATGCCTCTGCAAACATTTGAGTAACGAACCCTAATGTGATGGGTTGTTGTACTGCTGAATGCATGTGTGTTAGGAGGCGCGTGTGTGCGGGGGTGGGGGGTGGTTTAGGAGTGTGTGTTGTGTGTATGTGTGCTTGCAAGAGTCGTATGTGTATAGGTATGATCTTTGCCTCTGTGTGCATGTACGCATGCACACACGTTGTATTTATAATAATTTTCATAATTGTTTTAGACCTTTAAACATATTGGGAACAATTTCCTGATTTGTCCTCCTTTCTTCACATGCAGTAGATGTCGACATGGTACTAGCTCATTAACTCGTTGAGGTTGGCTGGGTTATAGGCAAAATGAATGTAAACAATCAAATCTTGTCCTCAAAACGACATTATTACACCGTAAATAGATTCTACGAAGGAAAATTATTGGTTCCGCAATACAATCCAGACAAACAGATTTCAGGACAAAAGAGATGTTTATCTGGATTGCGTTGCGGAACTAATACATTTTCTGTCCGAAATTTGCTTCAGTTTCCTCCTTCCGTCACCTCGCTTTCAAACTAGGTTGTTATAACGAGATCTCTGCAAGGGTCATCAATAGCTCGTTGTTGAATGGTTTTTAATGTTTTTTTTTACACAAAAAAATAGTTTGTAACACGTGTATTAGGATGTTCGTTTTTGCAAGGATGGCTTAGTTTTTGTATGCGTGTATGGCGATTGCATGCAGGAGTGTGTGTGTGTGTGTGTGTGTGTGTGTGTGTGTGTGTGTGTTTTGAGATAGTAAGATATGGGAAGATGGAACCCAATTTAATTCACTGTCAGGATAATTAGAATAATGTTCGGCGGACATTTCCTACTTTTTTTCCTGTTCTATTATTTTTCATTAGCTTAATTTCCCCGATATAACGCACTGAGACTGTTCGGGCTGTCAGGGTTGCTTTATTACTCTTTCCACACGTAAGTGGGCTGTGTTGCTGCCAAAGGATTGCAAAGGCCTACAGCCTTTGGAAACATTTCAGTAACGAATCATAATATGATGGATTGATGTACAGCTCGGGTCATGTGTATTAATAGGCGGAGGGTGGGCGATTTGTGCTTGTGCGTATACGTGTGCTTGCTTGAGTTGTGTATGTTTGTGTGAATACTGAACTGGATGTGTGTGTAGACGTGGACACGTTTTTGTGTTTGTATAGACACTTGTTATAGCTGTTTCAAGCCATTTGAACATATATATTTATTTGGTACAATTTTTTTCCCTTTCTTAACATGAAGTCGACATGGTACTACTCCTGATGTAAGTTATCGAGGTTGGCTGGGCTATAGGGAAAATGAATATGAAAAATGGAATCTTGTCTTCAATACGAGATCATTACACAGTATACAATTGTGTAAACTGAATTTTACGAAGAAAAGTTGTTAGTTCCGCAATACAATCCAGACCAGCAGATACAGGACAAACACAGCTGTCTGTCGGGATTGTGTTGCTGAACTAATAACTTTTCTTTCTGAAATTTGCTTCAGTTCTCGCCTGCAGTCACCTCGCTTTGAAACGGTGAACAGGCTCAGTTCCAGATCTCTGTAAGGGTCAGTCAATGGTTAGTTATTGAAACCATTTCAGTAATGAACAGTACTGTGGTGAATTTTAGGGGGGAAAAGTTTGTAACATGTGTTATTAGAATGTTTTCTGCAGGGATGGACGAGTTGGTGCATGCGTGTGTGGTGATTGCGTGCAGGAGTGTGCTTGTGTGTATGTGCACTTTGTGTGTGTATGTGTGTGTGTGTGTGTGTGTGTGTGTGTGTGTGTGTGTGTGATATGGGGAAAATGGATCCTAACTTAATTCACCTTCGGGATAGTTCGCTTAATGATTGCCTGAAAATTCATATCTTTCATTAGCTTCATTTCGACATGGTAAGATCTCTGATATAATGCACTGAGATCGTTTCCGCTGTCAGGAATATGAAAAATGAAATCTTAGCCTCTTCAATGCTGCTACTCGTTCCACGCATAAATGGGTTGTGTGTTGCTGCCAATGATTGCACAGGCCTATGGGTTGTCGCTGTACACCTGATGCATGTGTTACACGTGTGCGGGGATGGGCGATTTGCGCGCGCGCGCGCGCGTGTGTGTATGTATGTGTGTGTGTGTGTGTGTGTGTGTGTGTGTGTGTGTGTGTGTGTGTGTGCACGCATGCGCGCGCTTGCGCTTGCATAAGTCGTGTCTGTCTGTGTGGATATTATATGGATGATGGAGTGTACGTGTACATTCACACGTTTTTATGTTTATGTATAACTACTTGTTATAACTGTTTTCTTAAACATTAGGAACAATTTCCTGATCTTTCCCCCTTCGCCACATGCAATTGACGTCGATATGGTACTATCCCTGATACGGCTCATTGAGGTTGGCTGGGCTACAGGCAAAATGAATGTAAAAAATGAAATTTTGTGTGTTTTCAATGCGACATTATTACACTGTATATGTATGTAAATAGCTTTTGAAAAGAAAAGTTATTAGTTCCGAAGTACAGTTAAGAGACAGACGGATTACAGGAGAAAAAAAAACATCTGTTTGTCTGGATTGTGTTGCAGAACAAAATAACTTTTCTTTCCACACATAAATGGGTTGCGTTGCTGCCAAATGTTTGCACAGTCCTGTCAGTGGTATGCCTGTGCAAACGTTTCAGTAACGAACCCTAATGTGATGGGTGGTCATTGTACAGATTGATGCATGTGTGCTAGGAGGTGCGTGTGAGAGCGATTTAGGAGGGCAGTGTGTGTGTGTGTGTGTGTGTGTGTGTGTGTGTGTGTGTGTGTGTGTTCTAGCAAGTGTGTGTGTGTTTTTGGCTACTACATGTGCCTCTGTGTGCATATACGCAATGCTCATGTCTGTGCCTTTTTTCAATGAATATAGGTAATAACTGTTTTAAGCCACTTGGAACAATTTCCTGATTTTTTTTTTCTTGTCTTCACATGCACTTGATGTCGACATGATACTAGCCTTGGTATAACCCGCTGAAGTTGGCTGGGCTATAGGCAAAATGAATGTTAAAAATGAAACCTTGCATCTTCGATGAGAGATAATTACATTGTATATATGTGCATAAGTTGAATTATTGCCATATGTCTGCATGTTTATCAATGGTTCGTTATTGCAAACATTACAGTAATAATCAATATTGTGATGGGTAGTAGATGGATAGTTTGGGTCATGTTTAGTAGGATTTCGTTTGTGCAAGGGTGGATGAATAGAGGTATGTGTTGTACATCGATTTCATGCAGGTAGGGTGTGTGTGTGTGTGTGTGTGTGTGTGTGTGTGTGTGTGTGTGTGTGTGTGTGTGCGAGCGAGTGTTTGAGTGTGTGTGTGTCTGTGTGTGTGTGCGCTTGCGAGCGCGCGTGTGTTTTTTGATTTTTTGTTTGTAAACAGTATTATAATAAGAAACGTTTCTTTAAATTCAATTTTATTTTTCATTATATCAATTTCGACATAGTCCCAGCCCTGATATGATCCAACGAGGTCGTCTGGGCCATGAGGAAAACTGAAAAATGCGATCGTGACTCTTTAACGCCAGTGGCTTTTTATTTTCCTGTACACAATGAATGGGTTGCGTTGCTGCCAAATGATTGCACAGGCCTATCAGTGGTATGGTGTGCCTTTGCAAACATTTCAGTAAAGAACCATAATGTGATGGGTTGTTGGCGTACCGCTCGATTCATGTGTGTTAGAAGGCGCATGTGTGTGGAGGTTGGTGATTTAGGTGTGTGTATGTGTGCTTACAAGTGTCGCATATGTGTAGCTACTATATTTGTTGCTGTGTGCATGTACGCATGCACACGTTATTGTATTAATAAATATTTGTCTTAATTGTTTTAGCCATTTAAACATGTAAGGAACGATTTTTCCCAATTTCTTCAAATGCAATAAGATGTCGACATAGTACTAGCCCTGACATAACTCGTTGAGGCTGGCTGGGCTATAGGCAAAATGAATGTAAATAATGAAATCTTGTGTCTTCAATGCGACATTATTACACCGTATATATGTAAACAGATTTTCAAAAGAAAAGTTGTTAGTTCGGCAATACAATCCAGACAAACAGATTTCAGGACAAGACACATCTCTTTGCCAGGATTGTGTTGCAGAACTAAGAACTTTTCTGTCTAAAATTTGCTTCAAATTTCCCCCTTCAGTCACCTCGTTTCCAAACTATGTCAATAGCGTTACTGTCACGTCTCTGCACGGGTTGTCAATGGTTCGTTGTTACAAGTATTTCAGTAATGAATAGTATTGTGATAGTTTTTACAGAAAAAAACAGGTCTGTACCATGTGTATTAGGATGTTCATTTCCGCAGGGATGGCTTAGGTTTTTTATGTGTGTATGGCGATGGCATGCAGGAGTGTGTGTGTACATATATGTGTGTGTGTGTGTGTGTGTGTGTGTGTGTGTGTGTGTGAGAGAGAGAGAGAGAGAGAGAGATGGGGAAAATGGATCCCGATTTAATTCACTTTCAGGATAGTTAGAATTTTGAGAGCCGGACATTTATTTTTTGTCTATTCTATTTTTCATTAGCTTAATTTCGACATGGTAAGAGCCCTGCTATGATGCACCGAGACTGTTTGGGCTCTGAGGATTGCTTTATTACTCTTTCCCACACGTAAGTGGGCTGTGTTGCTGCCAAATGATTGCAAAGGCCTACAGCGATATGCCTTTGGAAACATTTCAGTAATGAACCATAATATGATGGATTGTTTGTACAGCTCGGGTCATGTGTATTAGTAGGCGAGGGGTGGGCGATTTGTATGTGTTCGTGTGCTTGCGTGAGTTGTGTATGTTTGTGTGAATACTAAACTGGGTGTGTGTGTGTGTGTGTGTGTGTAATACATTTTTTTGTGTTTGTATAAACATTTAACTGTTTTTAAGCAATTTGAACATATTTGGAACGATTTTCTGATTTTTTTTTTTTTTGGCTTTCCTTTGACATGCAGTTGATGGCGACATGGTACTAGCCCTGATATATAACTTATTGAGGTTGGCTGGGCTATAGGCAAAATGAAAATGAAAAATGAAGTCTTATCTTCAATACGAGACCAGTACACTATATATGTAAATAGATTTTTAAAAAGAAAAGTTGTTAGTTCCGCAATACAATCCAGACCAGCAGATACAGGACAAACACAGCTGTCTGTCTGGATTGTGTTGCTGAACTAATAACTTTTCTCTCTAAAATTTGTTTCAATTCCCGCCTCAAGGCACAACGCTTTGAAACCATGAAATAGACTTACCAGCTCTCTGTAAAGGGTCTGTTAATGGTTCGTTGTTAAAAATGTCAATAACGCACTGAGACCGTCTGGGCTGTCGGAAATTGAAAAATAGATCTTGCGTCTGTAATGGCACTCCTCGTTCCACACATTCATGGGTTGTGCTGCTGCTGCCAAATGACTGCACAGTCCTGTCAGTGGTATGCCTGTGCAAACGTTTCAGTAACGAGCCGTAATGCGATGGGTGGTCATTGTGCAGCTTGATGCATGTGTGCCAGGAGTTGCGTGTGAGCGATTTAGGAAGGTAGTGTGTGTGTGTGTGTGTGTGTGTGTGTGTGTGTGTGTGTGTGTGTGTGTGTGTGTGTTCTTGCAAGAGTGTGTGTGGCTACTATGTTTGTCTATGTGCGCACATACGCATGTGCATGTCTTTCATTTTAATGAATACTGTAATAACTGCTTTAAGCTATTTGGGAAAATTTCTTTTTCTTTCTTTTTTTTTGTGTCTTCGTGTGCACTTGACGTGGACATGATACTAGCCCTGGTATAACTCACTGAAGTTGGCTGGGCTGTCTAGGCAAGATGAATGTTAAAAATGAAATCTTGTATCTTCAGAGAGAGACGACTACATTGTATATATGTGCATAAGTTGAGTTATTGCCATACGCCTGCAAGTGTTTATCAGTGGTGCGTTGTTGCAAACATACAGTAATAA
>JADBJO010003048.1:62500-80000 GCA_016801955.1 Conus betulinus | reverse complement strand
TCACTGTCTATTGATATCGAAGCGAATGAGGTGAGCTAAATTGTCCTCTGAACGATGATTAAAGGTATGTAAGGATATAACAAAGGAGAAGAAAAAAAGTAGAAAAGTGCAACTGCTGTATTAGGACGAATTTGGGCTCTATAAATTTGATTTGTTTTCCTGGATGCAGCTTTTAAGCTGTCGGCTTTAATTTTAATGGGAGCATTTCTGACCGCATCTGTGTCTTTGACAATCTCTCTCTCTCTCTCTCTCTCTCTCTCTCTCTCTCTCTCTCTCTCTCTCTCTCTCTCTCTCTCTCTCTGTCTGTGTGTGTGTGTGTCTTTGACAATCTCTCTCTCTCTCTCTCTCTCTCTCTCTCTCTCTCCTCTCTCTCTCTCTCTCTCATCATATTTTTGAGCTTTCAAGTAGAACGTCTTGTCATGTAAACTGCAAAGATTGTTGACCATGGCATATGCAATGCCACACGTATACCTTTGGTTTGGGTTCTTTCTACTTCCCCTCTCCCCCTACCCCCACACTTTTAAGTGTGTGTGTGTGTGTGTGTGTATAACCCTCACCTCGCTGTCTCTGTCCCTGCCTTTACCCCCACCGCTCCCCTGTCTACCCAATCTCTCTCTCTCTCTTTCTCTTTTCCTGTGTTTTGTCTGTCTATCGCTGTCTCTCTCCCACTCACTCGCTCACATCTCTCCCTCTCTCTCTCTCTCTCTCTCTCTCTCTCTCTCTCTCTCTCTCTCTCTCTCTCTCTCTGTGTGTCACGTAAGATTCTAGATCTGTTTTTTTTTTTAATTTTGTCTCATCGTTCATGTCACTTCAGTATTTTAGTGACCTTACTTCCACGCCGCTCTCCTTCCGGCTCTCCGTACACCGCCACACCCCGTGTCTACTGACACTGCCAAAGCGCCAGCAACCCACAGGGAGCAGTCAATGCCAAGACGTCATCAGGCCACCCAGAGTAAAACTCAGCTCTGGGTGGGGGTAGTAGCCGTTTCTAGGCCGGAACAATCCCACAAATAGATGACTAAATGAACGAGCGAACGAACTAAATGTTTGCCGAGAGAAAGGAATAAGCGCAAAGTCGGTGGCTTGCTTTTTTTTTTCTCTCTCTCTCTACCAGCCCTCAAAGGAACGGTATCCAAACGTATAAAACAAAAACATTGCACAGAACTGGATATCAAGACATATACAAACAATGACTTCGTAACAATTTGGAATGAATAAAGCAATAAATGATCAGAGGAAGAGGTGTGGGAGGGAGGTGGCGATGGAGAGAGTGGGGGTAAGGGAGTGGAGTTGCAGAATAAAGAGACAGTCTCGGACCGACTGATGAGAATCGAGCACATACCTCCCCGCCTGCCGCCATACGTA
This sequence comes from Conus betulinus, assembly GCA_016801955.1. Lineage (NCBI taxonomy): Eukaryota > Metazoa > Mollusca > Gastropoda > Neogastropoda > Conidae > Conus > Conus betulinus. The sequence continues at coordinate 78,635 of JADBJO010003048.1, read as the reverse complement.
TATGTCGTCGACGTATATTGTAAATTTACTTCTACAACGAGATTTAACTCCTGGCTACAAATCCTGTGGGCTCCGTGCATTTTACTTTCGTAGCTATATCCTCTGGGTTTGTCACGGTTTCTACCTACGAAGTATCTGGAAAGTACAGGGTGAAGGTCAGATAAAAAGAGGGATTCCCTCCTGCGCATGTCTTGAATTACTCCCCACCCTTCTGCGCATGTCCGTCGCCATCAATGTTGTTGACAACATGGCTGCTAAACAGCGTGCCGTCTGTTCACCGTAGCTGGCAATTTCACTTCCACAGGCAAGCGCCGCAACAAGCCAGTGTCGCTCTCCTAACAATTCTTGATGTTGCTCGCAGAGACACGCCGATTGTTTCACCAACAACATCTTGAAATGTGCCAGTCGCAAAAAAAAAAAAAAAAAAAAAAAAAAAAAACGCAGTTGTTTGCTAAGTTTTATGTTTACAAATGTAAACTACAAAATAACACACCCAGACCTTCATGTTTTCCTAACAATGTTAAGGTATAGATTTAAACTGGAAAAATACTTAGCCTTTCTGAACTATGATTCAGATCAATTTGACAAAACCTGGTTCCCTATTCCTCTATCATTTCCTAGCTTTATTGTGACTTTTTTTTTTTGTTACAGCTCTTAAATATGTACACATGGTCCCAACCTAGATAATGCTACGTAGTTGAGAATGGTAGACGCTAGTATCTTTTAACGTAACTAGCCGTCCATTCTCATGTAATTACCCATCTCAATATTTTATTTTCTCTCTCTCAGCCTCTCGCCCCTGCCACCCCTTGGTATTTTCCTTGTTTTTGAGGTTATACATATACATTTGTGTGTGTGTGTGTGTGTGTGTGTGTGTGTGTGCCCTGCTTACAATTCACGTATGTTTGTGTGTGTGTCTGCGACTTTTTCTTTCTTTCCTGTGTGTGTGTGTGTGTGTGGGGGGGGGGGGGGGGGGGGGGGGGGGGGGGGGGGGGGGGGGCGTGTGTGTTTCTCTTATTGTGTCTGACTTCAGTCTTTTTGTACAATTATTATGATACATATTTGTCTTTTTTTTCGTGTGTGCATGTTTGTTTTTAAAAACCGAAAAAAAAATTAAAAACTTCTTTGCTAGTACTTTCCTGGCACGATTATATAATTCCAACATATACATGGTGTCAGTTGTGTCAACTCATTCTCCCCATTCATTCCTTCAAGTACAATGAACATTAAGACAAATGTCATAGCATATTTTGATTTGAACTCTTGATTATAAAAACCTTTATCTTTGTACATACATGAATTTGTTATTAATTTGTTTTAAGAGTCAAATTTATGCTGAGGGATGAATGGATGAGAAAATGAAGGAATCGTTGAGTGGAGGGATGAGAGAGGTGACATTAAATATGTGAAAAAAAAAAAAAAAAAAAAAAAAAAGCGCAGTGTCAGACACACTTGTAGAGCAGGGGCAGAGTTCCGTGTCTCAGTCTGTGCAAATCAAATTCAGTGTCTTCTCAGTGTGTCTGCCAGCTGGAAGATGTTGTGACGACGAAATCTTAACTTTGCGCGAAGTTCGTCATCATTGAACGTGTCCAATGGATTCGTTCGGTCTCGTAGAATACGGTATCTCCGCAATAGTTGCCTTTGTCGGTGAAAAATCACAAAGTTGGCAGCCATCCTTGTTTTGATCTAACTCAGGGCGAATTTATGCCTTATCCTCGTTGTAGGTTACCCACCCCTCCTCACCCACTGCAAACCACGAGGTGAAAGGTTACTCTCGACGTATGGATCCGCAAGTAATGGACCTTCGAGCTTACAACGAGGTAAGGTCACTTCCCCGTTACCGACGACATGTAAGTACGGCCCCAGCTGGGTTCGGCAGCGCTAACCGCTGCGTCAATATGGGCTGGTGGCTCTTAGGTCTTTCTCGTCATCCGCCATGTACCCCTGTCATCAGTCATACTGACAGCCACCCCAATGGTTGGTGTCTGTCAGAAGTAGGGTGGGGTGGTAAAGGTGATTGGGGGGGGGGGGGGACGATAGAGGAGAGAAACGGATAGGGGAGATGGTGGATGCGGAAGGGTGGGGGTGATTTTTAGAGAAAGCCACGTGCAGTGCCAGAATTTGTTTCCACCAGAGATCTGCGGTATTGCAGACGCTCCTCTGTTGTGATCTTGGCGCCGACCCATCTTTTTCCTTCTCTTTTCTTGTGTCGTTTTTCTTTTTCCTTTTTTCTTTTTCTTTCCATTTGTTTATTTTGCATTGTCTTTATTTGCTTCTTTGATTTTCTTTCTTTCGGTTTTTTTTTGTTGTTTTGTTGTTGTTTGTTTTTTTTTTTTTTTTTTCCCCATCAGTTATCGGATCAATGTAGCACCTAAGGCGGTAGTTTTCTTTTTTTTTTTTTTTGCTTTTTTTTTTTTCCTCAGGCCAAAATCCACCTCTTCATTTTTTTGGTGCTTTACACTGTCCTCTTCATTTGCCAAATAAAACAGAAAGCGAAAAAAAAACAAGAACAATTTCAACTACTAGTTGTTTTTTGTTTTTTTTTTTTTTTTTTTTTTTTCCCCCTTTCTTTCCTTCTTCAACCAGTCCCTTACACACCATGCATAGTCTGTTTGTTCGTTTACAAATGGACATATTTTGCAGATTTTAATGTTTTGGCGTTTGATACAAAGTGTGTTTGTTAGTGTTCTAATGTGTGGTGAACTGGCACACTCACTCTGACAATGTGTTGCTTTGTACAAAGAAAACAATATAGCTAAAACAAATGACTTGATTATTTTCTTTCATTTCAGTTTTTCCCAAGTAACGAGAGAGATGAAGAATCTAGCTTCATTTTGTGTTGGACACACGCACGCGCACTCTCTCTCTCTCTCTCTCTCTCTCTCTCTCTCTCTCTCTCTCTCTCCTCTCCTCTCCCCCCCCCCCCCCCTCCTCCCCCTCCCCCCCCCCCCTCCCCCCTTCCCCCCCTCACTCTCTTTTAAACATATTAACAATGGTAGTTACATGTTTAAAGGCACGGCATCAAAGCAAAATTTATGCATAAGCGACCAATTCCATGTACACACTCCTGAAAGGATATCGTTGGTCCCAGTTGCCGAGACGGGCACAGACCTCCCCATCCTACTACCCAAGAGCGTGAGCGCTCCTCACGTCACGCCACACACCATCACGACGACCACCACCCACCCACACAAAAGAGAGAGAGAGAGAGAGAGTCCGACCCGACAGGCAGAGGACAGACAGTCGGACGGAGACGGCGTCAAAGAGAGAGGGAGGGAGAGAGTGGGATTTGGGGTGGGGGGTGGGGAAGAGAGACACAAGAGAGAAGACGACAGGAAGAGAGAGACTGAGTCAAACGGACAGACAGGCAAACAGGCATACACACTCACATACAGACAGAGATAGATCGAACGAGAGAGTGCGTCTGCGCGCGCGCGCGTGAGAAAGAGAGACAGACAGACAAACATACGGAGAGTGAGAGAGAGAGAGACAGACAGACAGATAGACAAGCGAACATGTAGAGAACATTAAAGAAGAGTCACTCTCGTGCTATAACAGAGAGAGAGAGAAAGAAAGAGAATGGAGCAAAGGACAGACAGGCAGACAAATAGGCAGGCAAGCAAGCAGACAGACAGACAACAGACAGACAAACTGAGAGATAGAAAGAGATGGAGAGAAGGAATGAGGGGAGAGAGAGACAGAGAAAGGAAACTCACAGGCTTGCTAACATACTTTTCCCCAATGGTAGCGGTCACTGTTACTGTAGTAATATGCAAAGGAGTTCTGCATCAGATAGTGTGTTTCTAGTCTACTTAAAGAAGAGGTGACGCTTTCTAATGTTTAGCTCTTTTTCAAAAATATGTTGTAAAGAGAAGACAGAATTGTCCTTTTTGAAAATACTAATATACACCTTAGCTTAAAGAATCATGTAATTAATGAATTTGTAATTCGCAAGATTTCTTTCGTTTGTTTTTTCTCTTTTTGTTTTGCTTTGTCTTTATTTGCTCGTTTGTTTTTTCTTTCGTGTGTTTGTTTTTCTTTCTTTCGCTTGTTTTTTTTCTTTTGTTTTGCTTTGTCTTCATTCCCTTGTTTGCTTTCCTTTCTATTATGTTGCTCACATTCCACACTTTTCTCTTCTTATTTTTTTTTTTTTCAACAAATATCAGCCCCCCCCCCCCCCCCCCCCCCCCCCCCCCCCCCCCCTTTCTACCAGTGTCTAGAGATGTCTGGTTTCACTATTTCTGTCGCTAAGTCTGAAAGGAATGCAAGAAGATGTAGGGCACGAGAGAGAATTACGCAAAAGAAATAGCAGGGGGGAAAAAGACGAGAAAAAATGACTCGCATTGACAAAACACACCTAGCACCTTCTCTCTCTCTCTCTCCCTCCCTTTCTCTCTCTCTCTCTCTCTCTCTCTCTCTCTCTCTCTCTCTCTCTCTCCCCCAGCCCCACACGCATCCCTTCGTTTTAAATATGTGTATGTGTGTGTGTGTGTGTAGAGGGGGGGAGCAGGCGCGCGTGTGTGTGGTGGGGAGAGAGGTGGAGGTGTGTCTGTCTGTGTCTGTGTGTGCTTGTGAGAGATGGAGAGAGAGTTTGAAGGCACACATTCATACTTGCTGACATGCGCAGTCTATCACTTTTTTTTTTTGCATTTCAGCGCTCCATGTATAGATCAGACCTGTTGGGGCACAACGCTCGAGGTTTGATGTTCCTCTCCATCTGTTTTAATACGGGGTGAAGATGAGGGGACTTACTTGCTTCACCTCCTGTTATAAAAAAAGGGGGGCCTGAAGTCTGCCAGAATCTGAGCTGAAAACAACGATGGATGCTGATGTTTGGGGACAGCCACATGGTACACACATTACAGTGGAGTGGTCTGCACTGAAACGTGTGGTTAAAGCAACGTGCGTGCACGCTAACAATATATATATATATATATATATATGTGTGTGTGTGTGTGTGTGTGTGTGCGCGCTATACGCACACACACACACACACACACACCACACACACGCGCGCGCACACACACACACACACACACACACACACACACACACACACACACACACACACACACACACATGTGCGCGCGCACGCACACACAGAAATAACATACACAAATGAGCACAGGCATTCGCGCGCACGCACTCGCATACACATACGACTGCCCATGCACTCACGCACGCGACCACGGACATGCGATTGATCACAACAGAGGAGATAAGTAAAGATTTTTTTTTTAAGTACTGCAGGGAAAAACAAAGAACAGAAGAGAGGAGAACAGAAATGCGGAGCAGGGGATGGGGGTGGGGGTGGAGGGGGCAAGGGAGGGGTGTGGTAGTAGAGGCACTGATGATGGAGGGATCACATGGGTGGTAAGAAGCAAATGGTGAGAGAGAGAGAGAGAGAGAGAGAGAGAGAAAGGGGAAACATGGAGCTGATGAATGGTAACTATACTGGTGTAGATAGTTCCAACGTTTAAGGTTATTCTGTCAAAGTCTGTTGATCGAGGAGAGGATGAAATAAGGTAGCGAAAATCGGAATATCGCCAGGGTCATCATTGTTCTTGTCAATATAGATTCTTTTTCCAGTTTGTTACAAACAGATCTGCTCTGTTTTCTCTCTCTATGTCTGTCTCTGTCTGTCTGTCTGTCTCTCTCTCTCTCTCTCTCTCTCTCTCTCTCTCTCTCTCTCTCTCTCTCTCTCTCTCTCTCTCTCTCATCTGTACCTTCAATTATTCCTCCTATCGTTTCCTACTTCCGTGTTCGTTTTTTCTTTGGTGTCCACGCCTGCTCCTCTTTCTGTTTTATTTGTCCAGTTATATTACTGCAACGTTTATTTCACCTCGATTCTACGCAAAGCACTGGTCACCACCACCACCACCACCCCTCCCCGCCCTTTCTCCCACCCGCTTCCTGTCTTTAAACTCGTTCCTTCAACCTCCTCATCGCTGCCTTCCAGGTCTCTGATAATCGGTATCCCCATTTCTATGGCACCGCCCCGGTTTTCGACCCAATTTCCTGTCTCCACCCATGTCTTCCAGTCCCTGTCTATGTCCCCTCTCGTTTAAAGCTTTATTTGCAGTATTTGCGTTGCTGTCTCTCTACTCCTGTCTCTCACTTAACATTTCTTCGTTGGGAACAGGAATAAAATGGCTGCACATATTGTTCTCTCTCTCTCTCTCTCTCTCTCTCTCTCTCTCTCTCTCTCTCTCTCTCTCTCCCTCTCTTCTGTTTCCCCCTGGCCCCCCCCCCCACCCCCACCCCAACCGTTTTCTTTTTGCACCCGTGCTTTTCTATTCCTATGTCTTTCTGATGTGCTTTATTTTCAAAACAGAGGCTTTCCCCCCTAACGTTTTTTTTTGTTTTGTTTTGTTTTTTTTTTTACCTATTGCTCCTCCCTTCCCTCCCTTTTCATCCGGTTTCTATCGCGTTATCGACCTCTCATTGCCCTTCGCGTCCTTTCTAAATGAACTCAGTAGCTACTCATCTTTTAAATCTTTACTGTTCTGCTTCGATTTTTTTGTCAGGTTCCCCATGTTTCTTTTTCTGCTTGTCTTTTATACGGATTTATAGTTCGTTCTTCCGTTGTCAAGATCTTTTTTTTTTTTTTCCCTAAACTCTAAATCGTACTGTTATGTCCATATTGTGTTTCCTCCCTTGTCTTTTTTCATAGTCCACACACTGTATTACTCTCGCCATACGTTGTATTCTACCTTCATTTTTAATTCATTTCAACTTCAGGCGACTGACCGTCATGATCGTTTATATCGTTCGTTCAACATTCATACACTGACGTTGTGACGGTGCACCGTTGAAAACAAGAAGAGGGATTCGCGGGGTACTGGGCATTCCCGGCTACTCCCATTCTCTTTAATTAGGATGCCAGTGACATCATCGCCAGTTATCAGTCTTTAATTTTACCCCTTCGTTTGACGTTATCCCCTGGCAAGTCTTTCCTTGTTCCTTTGTCCTAACCGTCATTACCATTGGTCACTGTCGTCACTTCGCCTAGTGCGGTGACAGGCATACCCAAATGTGAAAGGGTACCCCCTTTAATCACACCCGCCCCCACTCTAAAGCTATTAACACCACAGAACAAAGAATACAAAACACCGAATAATAGGTGCGACAAACTAACAAATTTTATTCAGATTCGCACTCACACGCACCACCAGCAAAACAAGTAAAAACAGATCTTCAAACAATAACACATCAATCATCATAATTTTTTTTAAAAATAATAAAATAATGCCCCGACACCCCACCTCCAGATCCCGGGCCCTCAAAGGACCCCAACCCACACAGGGTTAATGTCGGACCAAGGATACTACAGAGGGTATCGCGTGGTAACTTGGGGCTGGGTCATCCAGAGGGGAAGGATGGCCTACAGAACCCAAAGTGCCCACGCAATACAAACTAATAAGGGGACCCAACAACACCCCCTCAAAAAAAAAAAAAAAAAAAACAATTCACTACAATTCCTCCTCCACGCAACATATACAAATATATCTCAATATATATATATATATATATATGTGTGTGTGTGTGTGTGTGTGTGTGTGTGTGTGTGTGTGTGTGTGTGTATATATATATATATATATATATATATATATATATATATATATATATTTGTTAAAAATATATGATAAAAGGAAGTTTATAGGTGTTTTAGCAGTATTTTTATATATATATATATATATATATATTCACCCTTCACACACTCGAACCATCTTTTTTTTTCTTTTTTTTTTTTTCACAATCAATTTTTACACCTCAACTCTTTTCCTTCCCTCGTGGGCATTTACAGTTTGGGCACTGGTGACCACACTGTCACTGAAGTCTTGATGCCACGGTAGATGAAGCTCCGAACAATGCCAAATCAGTAATGTCACTAAGTTCAACACAAAGTCACTAGTTGCAAAGTGAAAACGACTGCAGGCGGACATCTAAACAAATCTTAAATAAATGTCAGCGAACCGCCCAGAGAAACGTGGACAAACGAGTCACAAGACAAACCACAACGCGTTTCGACCTCTTAGGTCTTCTTCAAGTGCAACAAAAATGAAACAAATAACGAAAATGCACTTAGCTTTGATCGCTTCTGTGTTCAGCGCAAGATTCAACGCCTTCTTTCTTGCGCTGAACACAGAAGCGATCAAAGCTAAGTGCATTTGCGTTATTTGTTTCATTTTTTGTTGCACCTGAAGAAGACCTAAGAAGTCGAAACGCGTTGTGGTTTGTCTTGTGACTCGTTTGTCCACGTTTCTCTGGGCGGTTCGCTGACATTTATTTAAGATTTGTTACAAAGTCACTTATTTCAAAACACCGTAACACAAACTGAAGACGACGAGGGGCTCAGCAGCTCAGCAGATCGCAACAGCAGGAACGGAAGCTTCGACGCTCGAAGGATGCTCTCGACCCCTCCCGGTCGTCTGTGACGATGACCTAGAGGTCAGCTACACCGACGACAGAAGCCAAGGCAATACCCAGTACGATGCCCCAGACCGAAGGATGCAGCAAACAACAAAAAAAATATATTTAAACCATGTTGATACCTGGAAATAAAATAATTTAATAACTACTCTGACCCGCAATTGATTATCAAACTTTAAGCACACCAAAACCATAACACATTATCTTCGCAATTCCACTTTCGACCAAGGCATTCAAGCCGTCAAACTAACTACAACCCAACCTAGCCCTCACAATTCCATCAAACAATACCTAAATCAATCTACAATATCAGAAAAAAAAAAGTGCACAAAAACAAACAGTTATTAACTTCCAATCATAAACACCTTAACTTTCTCCTTATTCTACAATATCAAAATCAAAGAAAATCAATTAATAATACTATCCATATGACAATCCATCCTTCACATGCCACCCTACCAATTTCCTATTATATCACATCCCAATAAACATACATCAAATAGTATATACCCAAATAAAACCCACATGATGCCATATATAAATTACTGGGGTTCTTTTTACCTTTAATGGCATATAAAAATGCCACATAATTTAACAGCAGCACACACCGGAGAGCGGAAGCGCTCGCCGCCGCTGAACTAGTAACGCAAACCCAAACATACTAATAAAAGCAGAGCGACGGGACGGCGCCCCCCCCCTGCTGGGCCATACGTGATTAAGCATACGCCTAATCAATTTCAACTTGCAATAATCACCAAAAAAACACAATATAATAAAAACACGACCCCCGCGCATACCGACATTCGACGCGCGCGCGCAGATGACAATAACCTCTCACGACACCTCCCTCTCACTCCTTCCCCCCCCTTAACTACAAGCCAGCGCGATTTACGGCTCCGTAAATCCTCTACATTTTTTTTTTTTTCACACTAAACTAAATCACACGTCAACACATTTCAACCCAAATCATCTACCTTCACTCCCTTCTTTAACGAACAGCCTGCCCCTCGCTTCTCACCTGGAGTGACGATGACGACGAAGACGACACAAGACGAACACCCGCCAAAAAGCAGCACCAGGCCGCGGAAACCGCGCTCCCTTGAAATGCGTGGAAGCTGTAGGCAGACACCGAAACACCGACTACTTCTCCAAGGAGCTCCGAGCTGTCACCAGGACCCGCCGATGGACTTCCAGGCAGCCCACTAAACCAAGTGGCAAAACTGCCTCACCAGACACTGGATCAGACCTCCGTCTCGAGCCAGGAGTCGCAAACAACTGAACTAGATAGTCAAAAAGACAGACGACACCTAGAGGTGACAGACACCATGAACTGACAAGGCCACACCCTGACTGCAACCAATCGTCTATAGGTTGCCCAGGGAACGACACGACACGACTCCAGATAAGGGCATTGAATATCGACAATCGTATACAAACTCAAAACACTAACTTGCTCAAAGACCAATCAACAATCAGTCACCCAAAATACCAAGACCACACTTCTAAACATAGGAACACTGTGTATCGGCACAGACTCCAAACCACCAATTCCTCCAATCATCGATCAATAATCACTAACAGCCTATACCTATCCAGACCCAAATATGGACCTAACCATATCCAAACCACAACAATCACAAAAATAGATACGGCCAAATATAAGCACCAATCTCCAATAAGTCATCAGCCAATCATCATAAAACATCAAACAAACCACAAACCACAACAATCACAAAAATAGATACGTCCAAATATAAGCACAAACCGCACCCTCTTTGGTCGATAATTTACCTACAATAACTCGACCAACACACACACACACACACACACACACACACACACACACACACACACACACACACACACACACACACACACACACACACACACACAAACATAAACTAAAATAAAAAAACAAACATCATAACTCCAAAATATCGACATGGGGGAAAAAAAGAAGAAAAAGGAAAACTAACCACTAACACTGCAACCACTCCGCCATACGACAAGCACAATTATGTCCCTTGAATGTCAGTGCGTGACAGTCACACTTGCCTATATCCCTGTCTGGTGATGAGATGACGGGAAAGCGAAGAGGAACCGGGTGCACACGTCTTATTCCAAGCTTCCACTCATTTCCATGCATTTCCTGCACACTGCTTACCGATCTCTCTCGCTACGACTGACGCATGTACGTCATTCTTTCTCGTCCCCATTTCCATCACCCTCTGACATCCATCTCTGCCCCCCCCCCCCCCCCCCCTCTTTCCTCTCTCCCCCTCTCCTCCCCCCCCCTCTCTCTCTCTCTCTCTCTCTCTCTCTCTCTCTCCCTCCCTCCCTCCCTCTCCTCTCTCTCTCTCTCTCTCTCTCTCTCTCTCTCTCTCTCTCTCTCTCTCTCTCTCTCTCCTAAATGATGACCCAGTGACTCGATTTCAACCTCAAACTTCTGAAAGCAACCAGCACGATTTCACACTTTTCCATTTCGAGTTTCTTCCCATCCGTCATGCCATTTCTGCCAATCTCTTCCCATTCGTCATGCCATTTCTGCCAATCTCCTTTTTCTACCGATTAACTCTGATATCCAAGCCTGCCTTCTGTTCTCGCTTTAGTCATGTCTTAACAAAGTGAAATAGTTCCCCTAATGCATGAATGTCAAGCCTCCACACTTTGTCATTCTCACCATTTCGTTCCCTATTCGGTTTTATTCCTTCACTTTTGAAATGTTCTTTCTGACATTAGCAGCTATTACCACGAAGACTCAAACTTTGGCTCTTTGACACTCCACTGGGCTGACTGACAAAAGCTGGTTCACACGTCTCGTTGAATCAGATCCAGACAGAGGAAAAAGTCGATTCCGGTGACAAGTTTGAAATCTTTACTTTCAGGAAGAGCTCACAGACTAATATTCATATGACCGTCATAACGGTCCAAATATGGCGTTGTGTCCTTCGACTTTAATCGTATCGATTAATCGCAATCTTTCTAGCACTGCAAATTCTGATCGTTTAAAGATTATGAAGCTGAATTTAGAGGAATATGTAGTAGCAAAGTCAATAAACAAACGTATGCTGTTGCAGACATCTTAAGAATTGTGACCTAGTTTAGCCAATCAAAATTCAGGAGTGTTTTTTTAAGCCCTGGATCCAAGACGTATTTTCTCCCATCAAAAGGCTCAGAACACAAACAGTTCGAAACTAGTTACATAGCACAACCGATCAAAATGCAAGAAACATTGTGGAAACAACTTCTAGTAATTTCTTTGCACTTGGGGACGGTTCTGCAGTTCTACAGAGACTTCTGGAACGCACGTAAGAAAACGTTATGTAGTGCACTAATGTTACGTGGAATTAAGAGCAGATAGTTAACATACTGTTTGTAGCACAGGACCAACGCCTATTTTCACCCCTATTCTAACTATTCACGTTTGTCTTAACACAACGACTGTCACATCTCTGCCTTGAAATGAACAGTTTCCAGTCAGAAGGAGGGGGCTTGAGGGTGTGACACATGTCATTGTGACCAAACCAAAACGTCAATACTTCTATCGTTTCTTTCTTCTCTGTTGCCTGCTTTTCCGTTTTTTCACCCTTTCACTTCTTCCCTGGATCCACGCAACACGTCCTCCCCACCCCACCCCCCAACCCATACCTCTCAGCTTCCCTTCCCTTACCCGTTCACGCATCTTCCTGACCCGTTGATTCTGGGCAAAGCGGTTTTCCCCCTTTAAATTCCATCCGCTCTTTCTAAGGTCCTTCTTCTACCACCTGTCTTTCTTTTTTCTTCTTCTTCTTCCTTATTCCTGTCTCCCGGTCTTTTATTTTGACATTCTGATAGACCTCCAGCCATCCAATTCCACACTCCCTTGTATGTTGGGCAGATTACAAGTATTACCCTTTCTATGCGATAATAGATGGTTTAGAATGAGAAAGAGGATGAGCACCACCGTAATTTCGCCGTTCTGTTCTCCTACCCACTGTTGGTCAAAGTTCATTTCAATGTCCGCAGGCTGTCCCTCCTCAGTTCATTCCAGCTGTTCCCCATCGCTTCTCTGTCCCTTCACATCATGTCCTGGAGTCCACAGCTGCCACCTGGTGGTCCGATTGATGCTCACGGCAATGATAGATTCCCAGCTCAATTCTTGTTTGTAGCGCGAGTGCGTACGCGCAGGCGCGCTCGTGTACGTGTGTGTGTGTGTGTGTGTGTGTGTGTGTGTGTGTGTGTGTGTGTGTGTGTGTGTGTGTGTGTGTGTGTGTGTGTGCAGCGCACGCCCCCGTGTGTGTGTGTGTGTGTGTGTGTGTGTGCGCGCGCGCGCGCGCGCGTGGTGTGTGGTCTTCACTGGTGGCAAGGTATGGGAGGGGGAGCATCAAGCTGATGGAGAACCGAGCCGGGAGGAGGGGGGAGGGAGACATCAGAGCGTAGGGTATATCGAGCGGAAGATGGGGGTAAACGCTGATCTGGGAAAGGGGGGGGGGGGAGAGACGATCTGTCGTCCATAGGCCAAGATTGAAGCGCGACTGTCAGAGCGATCTTACGTGATTACTGCCCGAAATACCCTACAGATGAAGTAACGGACAAGGAAAGTAGCAAGCAGATGGAATATGGATCAGAGAGAGAGAGAGAGAGAGGGGGGGGGGGGGGGGGAGGGGGCATCGATACACACGCATTTGCCTGATTAATGATGGGGTGGAAATGAGGAGGCGAGATGAGCGCGTCCTTTTTTATTCCCAGCGTCACGTGGTGCCGACGCTCCCCTGCGCACTAACTCCGGCTCTCCCCATTGTTGGTATTCCAATGCATCTTACTTTCAACAGCATCTCTTGTCTCCACATTACAACTCTTTATCGAATATTCTCCTCTAGCCCTACCTCACGACGTTTGTGTTACTTTGCTCGTTGTTAGGCCTGCTGACCCCCCTGTCTCATGACAATTCGTTACGTTGCTCGTTGTTAGGCCTGCTGACCCCCCTGTCTCATGACAATTCGTTACGTTGCTCATTGTTAGGCCTGCTGACCCCCCTGTCTCATGACCATTCGTTACGTTGCTCATTGTTAGGCCTGCTGACCCCCCTGTCTCATGACCATTCGTTACGTTGCTCGTTGTTAGGCCTGCTGACCCCCCCTGTCTCATGACCATTCGTTACGTTGCTCATTGTTAGGCCTGCTGACCATCCTCCTGGCCGTAAGTCGGATTTTTTTTTATCCCCCATCCATTTCTTCATGTTAACTAATAGATTTCTCTGATCGATTTATGACTTTTGGACTCACTACCCGCGCATGACCTTTTTTTTTTTTTTTTCCTTATTTGTGGGAAGATGGGGGGTGGGTTGGGGAGGGGGGGGGGGGGGGGGGGGGGGGGGGGCTTGAGAGATGCTCTTTGCGGATGGAGGTACGATTCTGTTTTCTTTACTGCCACTACTACCTCTCCGCATACGTCTTTGTCACTCGAAGACGATGATTCACCATAATATTATTCCATTTAGCACGGTCCGTTTCTACACACCCATCCTCCCTTTCCAGTTCAGCAAACCATTCCTTGTTGTTAATGTTTATCTTTATCGCTTCAGTTTCAGACAACAGCATGGTGGCTGCGAATGGCCATTAGCATAGGTGGACGAATTTCTTATCCCCATCCCATTACTTAATACTCTCCAACCATTCGTAGTATCATCATTTCTATTAACCTTTTAACTATTTACAATTTTCGAGCCTTTCTGCATGATATTTACTACTGCTCCTGCTCGTGTTGTTTTCTTTCACTTTTTCCTTTCATTTTTGTTCATTACAATCACTATAGGCGTTCACTTGTCCTTCACTGTCAACAGGTTCTCTCTCTTCTTCCCCCCTTCCCCCCCTCTCTCCATCCTTCCCTTTGTGTTCTCTGTCTCTCTGTCTGTCTCTCTCCGCTGTCTCTCAGCCTCAGACTCTGTCCTTCTATCTTTGTCCTTGTCAGAGTGTTTCACACTTTTCACCCTCATTTCTGGCATTCCAGTATTCTCTTTTTTTTTTTCCATTTTCTTGGCCGCTTCTTTTCCTTAAACTCCCTGTTCGTTATTCTATTCTTCCGTTTTTTTGTCCTCTTCGCCTTTGAACAACATTATCTTATTTCTGTTATTTGTCCTTTTGATTCATCCTGAATGTACTCCCCTGATGTTAGTTTCCTTTTTTTTTTTAGCTAGCGCTCACATTTTCATTCCTTTAAACATTATTCCACACCCATTCCACCTAAGTTTGAGGGGAAAGTGATGTACACCTGACAAAACATAATTATGGATCCAACCCCATTCCACTTAGATTTGAGGGGAAAAGTGATGTATACCTGACAAAAAACATATGGATCCAAACCCATTCAAGAAAAATTTGAGGGCAAACACCTGATACGTAGTAACTCCCCACCCTATTCAAAAACCACTGCCCAGTGAGTGATTCCGGGCCGAAACCAGTAACAGTCAATGAAATGATATAGTCAAGTGACTGTTGCCTTGGAATGACATAAGCTAGTGCCTTTTTCCATGGAATGATATAGATAAGTGCCTGTTTCCATGGAATGATATAAACAAGTGCCTCTTTCCATGGAACGATATAGACAAGTGCCTATTTCCATGGAACGATATAGACAAGTGCCTATTTCCATGGAACGATATAGACAAGTGCCTCTTTCCATGCAACGATATAGACAAGTGCCTATATCCATCTCCAAGGGTCTGTGTGGGCACCTGTCGTAGTCTCTCTAACGGCCGCTCCACAACCATGCCGAGATTCACTCACCAAGAAGCGGCTTTGGAAGAGGGTCGGGAGTCGTTCTGTCTCTGGTCTGGAATCACTGCCGCCCAATGCCACGTGAAGTGAGTTTGGATTGACGTGAAACGAAACCTTGATTGACGTGAAACGAAACCTTTATTGACGTGAAACGAAACCTTGATTGACGTGAAACGAAACCTTGATTGATGTGAAACGAAACCTTGATTGATGTGAAACGAAACCTTGATTGACGTGAAACGAAACCTTGATTGACGTGAAACGAAACCTTGATTGATGTGAAACGAAACCTTGATTGACGTGATGTGAAACGAAACCTTGATTGACGTGAAACGAAACCTTGATTGACGTGAAACGAAACCTTGATTGACGTGAAACGAACGTGAAACGAAACCGAAACCTTGATTGATGTGAAACGAAACCTTGAGGGAACGAAACCTTGATTGACAGTAACAAGAAACAGTACATAACAAACAAGTAGGGTAACTTTTGCTCCCATGATGAATTCAATACACGCCCATAACGCCAAACGAATGCCGCTTACAACACCGAATCGCCTAGCAGAAATGTCGACACAGAGCACACAGAACCAAACCAGGAAACATGTTTTCTGGTTTGTTCTGTCTGCTCTGTGCTGTCATAGCTGCCAGGCGATTCGGTTTCTGTGTTTTGATCTGTGTGTTCTGTGCTGTCATGTCTGCTTGGCGATTAGGTGTCGTAAGCAGCATTTGTTTGGAGTTATAGGCGTCTGCTTATATCATCATGGAAGCAAGGGTTACCCTGCATGTTTTGTTATTTGATTGATATGTTTGTCACAGTGAAGCGTGTGAAGGAAGGGAGTGCTTCTGAAACCAAAGGGAGATCAGACCGGATTGACTCTCCGAGGGAAGGGAGATAAAGTTTGGGTATGTGCCCATTCTACTCCGCCGAGGAACAACTTGTGGGGG
>JADBJO010003048.1:37500-52500 GCA_016801955.1 Conus betulinus | reverse complement strand
TTTTGCGTGCGTGCATGCGTGTGCGTGCGTGCGTGTGCGTGCGTGTGTGTGTGTGTAATTTTTTTTTTAGAAAACTATGACACCAAAAGGGCCGAAAGTGAAAGCGGTAAGTATTGTCACTTAGCCAGTTCATCTGTAAAGTGCTTGAGTGGCATATTGCTCAGTAAGGCGTTGAGTAAGTCAGCTGATTAGATAATGTATGAGCTAATATGAATAGGCAGTGTGTTCATTATGTAAGCTATCAAGTTTTCAAACAAGGATGATTTATTCGGTCCTAGATCTTTAAGTGCAACAAAAGCGCGCTGTCGTGCTTTTGGTTTGGGTACGATCGTTTTAACATAGCACGACGCGACAACACTTTAGAAATTAAAGACAGAAAAGGAAAACAGAACGATCGAAACACACACGCGCAGAAAAGAAAAGACGAAGGAAAAAGTGAAATGACAAAATATGGATGAAAAGACACATAGAAAAGAGGGAATAGAAACAATAGAAGGGGGGGTAAAATGATGCATGAAAGAAGGATCGAGATAAAAAAAAGGAGAAACAAAAACAAAGATATAAAACACCATTACATCACTAAAACAAAAAGCATCAACAAATAGCTTTTGAAAAGATGAAACAAACAAACGGGAACAAGTAGAGGAAAAAAAAAAAACTAAAGGGTTTTCAATCCATGCTATGTTTTAGAGACCCGTTAAGTGCAATGCGGCTTGTCGGGACTGAAAAAAAAAATTGACCACTCCTGTTTGCCCATCCGTTTCTCTGTCTGTCGTGAATCTGACACTGATTGATCTGTGTTGTCGCAGGATCGGCATTCTTTCCTGGGGAAGAAGCGGGACGAGCTGGAACAGGGACCAGAAGAAGAGCGCGACACGCGCATTCTGTCGGTAACTGACACGATCGTTCGTCAGGGAGAATAATCAATGGATCAAACAAACAATAATTCACACACGATAGAATATAATTGAGAAAGAAATAAACAGAAAAAAAAGCTGAACAATTATGTAGTGAGAATAACAATTGCAAGTGACCAATTTTTCCGTCATTATAGTAATGACTTGGCAATGATTTCAACACTTATGAACAAAAATAAAGGTGGGGGACCGAAAATGGAAACAGGAAGTTGAAAATATGCAGTTCAAACGTTAAAACCTTTCACTAGCTGTCTGAGTAAATCATTGTAATCCCGCCTGTCGACAGATCTACTTGCATTGCGTGCTTTTTGGTTTTGCATTGCGTGCTCTTTGGTTTTTCGTCCGTTGGTTATTCTCATAAGCCCTGTCGAAGTTTATTATGTTTGTGCTCTTGGCGTCAAATAGACACACAATATAGTCCATAATTCTGTGGTATTCTCACCACCGAAGGTTTGAAAAAGAATCCAACAGTACACCCAAAGCAGCAGCAAAGGGTATATATGAAACAAAACGAAAGTGTGGAGAGGAAAAGATGTTGTTGAAAAACTAAATACGTTATGCACATAGTATAAAGTGTAGAGGACAATCTTTGAGCCTATGCTTGAGGAGCCATTCAAGGATGCAAGGGAGATCAAAAGATATGGAACAGTTCTGAGTGGTCAGCTCTGCTGTTCAATAACACAAGCATTGTCAGCAGCTAAAAAATTGTGCAGAACAACCTTTGCTTGGATCTCCTAAGAGATGCAATCTCCCACTGATTGACCAAACAATATAATGCTGAACAATTAAGTAGTGTGGGAAAACAAGTGCAGGCTAACAATTCTTCCGTCATTATAGTAATGGCTTGGCAAAGATTTGAACTTAAGAACAAAAACAAAACCAAAAAGGAAGAAATCTATCAATATCATGACCAAAAGAAAAATGCAGCAACAAATATCTTTTTAAAAGGATGAAACAAACAGGAATAAGTAGACACAGAATGATTTGAATGCAAGCTATGTTAAGAGGCCTGCCAACCACAATGCGGTGTTTCAGGGCTGAAAAAGAAAAAAAAGAAGAATGAAAAAAAAAATGTCAAAGGAAGACACTTCCTCTATGCCTGTCTACCTATCTGTCTGTCTTTTTGTCTATCCTGTCTGCCTATCTGTCTGCCTCTATGTCTGTCTGTCTTTGCCTCTGTCTGTCAAGAATGAAAACAAACATGTAAAAGAAAGACATTTCCTCTTTGAGTGTCTGTCTGTCTGTCTGTCTATCCTGTCTGTCTATCCTGTCTGTCTCTTCCTCCCTCCCTCTCTCTCTCTCTCTCTCTCTCTCTCTCTCTCTCTCTCTCTCTCTCTCTCTCTCTCTCTCTCTCCTCCTCCTCCTCCTCCTCCTCCTCCTCCTCCTCCCCCCCTCCTGTCTCCCTTTCCTCTATACATGCTAATTCTTGTACGTTGTAGTACATTTCCGTAATGTTTCCCCAGCCCATCCCACCTTCCACCCCCCCACTCTCTCTCCTTCCCCTTCATTACTGTTATTTTTCATTTCATTCTTTTATTTTTTGTTTGTTTCTTATTATTATCATTATCATTTCTTTTTTCATTTCTCTTCTATTTTCATTTGATGTTCCATTATGATTGCATGGCCGCTTTGTTTGCTTGTTTGTTTCTTACATTATTTCATTTCACCGCATGTTGTAATCCCTACTAGGGGTGAGGACTGGATGTTAAAAAAAACGCGTCAATACTTATCTATACTGCTCAAAACAATTTAAGAGCCAGTTGAAAACATTCACACACAATTCAACCGAAAAACAAAAATAACTTCTTCAAACAAATTAATTTAAAATTCATCTATGGAATAATACAATGACATCAGAAATAAACGAATAACAGCTGCTCAAAAACAACTTCATGGGCTTAATTGATGAACACCTTCATTTTAGAAATCAGAACAGTCAAATCAAATGACGGTCCGTGTCAATACTCAGTATGGCCGCCATTAGCGCGGATACAAGCTAGACATCTCTGTCTCATAGAGTCCACAAGCATCTGAGAGTCAGCTAGGGGATGTTGTTCCACTCCTGCTGCAAGAAGTCGAAGAGCTGGCCCAGGTTCACTGCTGGAGGGTGGTTCTCGTGAAGCAGGCGCCCCAGGACGTCCCAGCCGTGCTCGATCGAGTTAAGGTCGGGCGAGGACGCTGGCCAGTCGAGGCGGTTGACCTGCTGCTCCTCCAAGAAGACATTTACCACCCTGGCACGGTGGGGACGGCCGTTGTCGTCCTGGAGGATGGCGTCTGGGCCCAGGGCTTGCAGGGCAGGCAGGACCAGAGGCTGAAGAATGTTGTCTCTGTACCCCATACCAGTTAGGTTGCCTTCAACTCGGTGCAGGGGGGTTCTGAAGTTCCTTCCTATGCCACCCGACACCATGATAGACCCCGCGCCATACAGGTCAAGTTCGATTATGTTGGCTTCTTGGTAGCGTTCCCCCGTTCCGCCTCCAGACACGTATGCGATCATCGTAGAAGAGCCAAGCAAAACGCGACTCGTCAGAAAAACATCACCCGGGTGGGCCCAGTGCTGCCTCGTCCAGGCCACATGAGGTCGACACCAGGTCAGTCGCACCCTATGGTGAGCCGCTGTCAGCACAGGTCGAACAGCTGGCTGTCTTGCTCGGAGGTTAACTTCTCTCAGGCGGTTCTGAACAGTTTGGTCGGAAATGTTGATGTTCGCTGCAGCACGCAGTTGTCGCCTGAGGTTGTTTGCAGTGGCAGTTCTTTGTCTCAGCGCCGTCAGAACCAGCAGTCTGTCCTGCTGTCTGGTGGTGGACCTAGGCCGGCCAGACCATCTTCGTTCAGCAGAACTACAGGTGGTGTTGATGCGGTCACAAAGCCTTCGGATAAGAGCATGACGCACTTGAAGGCGACGACCAACTTCTCTGACGCCTACACCTTCTTGCAGCCAAGCAAACAGCCCTTTGTGGCTGATGCTTCTTTTAGGTCCCATGGCAATTGATAACTGTTCTCTTTCATCTCCTCACCTATTTTTCACTCACCACCTAATCAACATGCTTTCTCTTTCACGCTTTTCTCTCATACATGCAACACATGACACAAAGATATTGTATTGCGCTTAGGTCCACTCCATGAGTGAAATTATAATGTGTCACTTTTCCATATACAAGCATTATACCCGATGGGTAAATGAACAGGTACATATAATAGTGAACCTGTCAACCTCATAATTCCTTTTCCCTTGTAATTGCGTAACTTTACGTCCCATTACTTTAAGCGTTTTTCTTTGATCACTTTGTTTTCTGCAAGTGAGGAATTCAACGAATAAATTCAAACTTAGCTTCAAATGTACAATACCTTTGTGTGTCAGGTAATGGAATCCGACGATTAAACTCTCCAATAGCTTCAAAAGGACAATATATTTGTTTGCCCGGTAACTGGATTCAACATTTAAGTCACAACAGTTTCATAAGGACAATACCATTTGTTTGCTAGTTAACGGCTAATAATCCAGTATTTCTTTCGATTTCTGACCAGCGCTTTGCGCCGATTTCTTTCCAACACTGCTGAAGGGGTTAAAACATCAATTCCCCCTGGGATCTGAACTTTGAGTTTGACTGAAAGGGGGAAAGCGCCATGAGACACTTCTTGCTCATTTTTTGGGCATGAAGTGTTGACCCCCCCCCGCCACAAATTCCCTTATGTCCCATAAGAACTTTTCTATGTCAGTGTCATTTAATCTCCATCTTGGTGGCATGGTTAAAAACACCCCCAAAGGTGGCTTTTTTTTTATACCCACTGGTCAGCAAAACTGGTTGCCCTGTGTTCAGTAAAGACACGACTTGCACGTGCAATGCGGTTTGCAGTCAGCCCAACTCTGCAGCCTCAGCTATGCGCTCGCAAACCGCGACCATGTTTTCGTGATTTCGTGTGTTTCTTTTGTGAACTCGTTCAACCCACTGGACTCAGACTCAACTGAACACATGCCAAAACCAGTTTAGCATTGAAGCAGTTGTCACACTTTCAGTGCAAAAATTGGACAAAGCGCCTATACACTACGATGCGTCATCTAAATCATATGAAAAATGCAGGTGGCTCTTAAATTGTTTTGAGCAGTAGTATTTATCCTCGTAAATAAAGAATTTTGTCTCTGTCTTGTCTGGTCTGTCTCTTGTCTTCTCTCTCTCTCTCTCTCTCTCTCTCTCTCTCTCTCTCTCTCCTCTCTCTCTCTCACGCAACTCACACACACTAGCGTGGACAATGTCTGATAATTCTGGTCTTCTAATTCACTCTCTTTCCTTATTCAATTCTTTATTGACTTAGGTATTAACGAGCTGTAAATCCTGACCCAGGCAGTCTCATGGCCTCTGCAGCAGGTGCGGATGTAGCGTATATGCACCAGCTGACACGCAGTGACGCCTCCTGAGGGGTGAATCTGACACAGATTGATTTGTGTTGTAGCAGGATCAGTACTCCTTCTTGGGGAAGAAACGGGACGAGCTGGGACAGGGACCAGAAGAACGAGAAGAAGACGAAGAGCGTGCGACGCCTATTCCGCTGGTAACCCGACACGACGTTTAGTCAAGGACTCAGGGGGAATAATCAATGCATGCACGAAAAGAAGAAAGAAGGCAGGAGAGAGATTCATACACGAAATAATAATTGAGAAGGAAAAAAGAACAGAAATAAGAAAGGAAGAGGTCTATTATATCAAGACCAAAAGAAAAATACATGTACAAATATCTTTTTAAAAGGATGAAACAAACAGGAACGAGTAGGAAACAAAAACGATGTCAATGCATGCTATGTTTAGAGGCCTGCCATCGCAGTGTGCTGTCTCAGGGCTGAACAAGAAACAAAAAAAGAAAAAAAGAATGTAAAAGGAAGACATTTCCACTATGCCTGTCTGCCTGTCTGTCTGTCTGTTTTGTGTATCCAGTCTGTCTGTCTGTCTTTGTCTCTGTCTGTCAAGAATGAAAAAAACCTCTCTCTCTCTCTCTCTCTCTCTCTCTCTCTGTCCCTCCTTCTCTCTCTCCCTTCCCTCTCTCTCTCCTCTTTTCTCTCTCTCTCTCTCTCTCTCTCTCTCTCTCTCTCTCCTCTCTCTCTCTCTCTCTCACGCCATTCACGCACACTAGCGGGGACAAATGTCTGATACTTCTGGTCTTCTAAATTCACTATTTTTTTTTTCTTTTTCACTTCTTGATTCACTTAGGTATGTAACGAGATGTAACACCTGAACCAGGCAGTCTCATGGCCTCTGCAGCAGGTGCGGATGAGCGTATATGGAGCGGCTGACACACGGTGACGCCTCCTTGAGGGGTGAACCTGACAAGATTGATTTGTGTTGTTGCAGGATCAGTACTCCGTCCTGGGAGAAGAAACGGGACGAGCTGGGACAGGGACCAGTAGAAGAACCAGACGAAGAGTAACAGGTACCCGACGACCTTTGACAAGAGGGGAAATGATATCAATGCAACGAACGGAAAGAAGTAAACTAGGGGAAGGACGAGAGGGGAGAATACTCAAAACGGAAGAAAAAGAATATAAACACGAACAGAATATGATTTCATAGAAAGAGAAACAAGAATAAGAAAAAAAAAAAAAAAAAAACCAGCAAAACACAAAAGCAAGAACAAGGAATCTATTAACATGGACGACAGAAATGCTGGGTGTGGATTTGGGCGTGTGTGTGGTGTCCGTTGTGGGTGTTGTGGTCTCTTTTGTTTGTGTGTGTGTTGGGTAGTGTTCGTTGTTGTGTGGGGTATTGGTTTGTAGGTTTGTGTCGGTTGTGTGTGTGTGTGTGTGTGTGTGTGGTGAAGAGTTTGTTGTGTGTGTCTTTTGGGTTGTGTTTGTGTGTCTCGATTGCCTGAGAGTGTCTGTTGTTGGGTTTGTTTGTGTGTCCCTATCCTGTGGATCTGTGTGTCTCTGGTGGCTGTGGTTGTGTGTGTGCTTGTATGTGCCATTTTTGGTGTGTTTTAGTTGTGCCCGTGGTGTGGCAATCTTGTGGTGTTGTCGTGTGCCTGGTTGCCTGTGTGTGTGGTGTCGTGTTCTTCGTGTGCTGTGTGTGTGTGTTGTTGTGTGGTGTCGTGAGGATGTGTGAGTGTGTATGTGTGTCGTGTGTGTGTAGTGTTGTGTTCGTATGGTGTGGTGTGTGTGTTGTTGTGCTGTGGTGTGTCTGTGGGGTGGGGGGGGGGGGGGTGGGGCACGTGGGCGGTGGTGTTGTTTGGCGTGTTTTTAATGAAAGGAATGTCTGTTCTTTTTTGTTTTTTTAAGAGAGAGGTGTAGAGCTATGGGTGGTGTGGAGCAGGCAATCAATGCCGATGTCCCACGGTCGAAATGTCAACGAACACTACACAGATAGGGGTTCATGACCGCACGACAACGTAACCGTACAGCCCTACTGTCACGCCAACGTTTGTTCTTGTCACTTCCCTTCACGCTCAAAGTGGCTGCCACTCTTTGATCTCACCGCGCATCATGTAACACCAACCGTCGTTGTTTCGGTTGGTGGGTGGTCCAAGGTGTGTGGGGATTAAGGACACTGAATAAAAAAAACATGCCTGCGTTGAAAGACAGCGAGTCAGAGTCGAGGGCATTCATTTTGGTACTTGTGGACAGAGCGGGCTCAGAAGAAAGTCATGGTTGTCTTGGTTACTTTGGCTGGAGGTGTGATCTTCGGTTGGTTTCCTTCTAATTGTGTAAAGATAGATCTCTGACCATTAACGCCGCCAGTCTCAATCATTGTTGGTAAACACACGTGGAAGGTGATGTGACAATTGTCTCCCTTGATAAAAAAAAAAAAACACCCGTGCTATTGCACCCCTAGCTCTAAACCCCCCTAAACTTGCTGGGTTTTAGTGGTACCCGCTTCTTCTAACCACAGATTACAGCCAAAAAAGCACACCGGACCGAAACAGAAACTTTCCTTTACGAAAAAAAAAAATACCCTACATGCATGCAACAACAGCGGGGAAAACAGACACTTTCAGCAAAAAAAAACATGCCAATTCAGTCTGGTTGCTGACCTTTTGCTCCAAAATGTTTGTAACACAGGGAAAGAAAAAAAAAAAAAACAATCAACCCCCCCCCCTCCCCCCCTCCACCCCCCCCCCCCCCCCCCTCCCCCCCCCCCCCCCTCCCCCCCCCCCCCCCCCCACCCCTGCCCCCCACCCCCCCCCCCCCCACCCCCCCCCCCCCCCCCCCCCCCCCCCCCCCCCCCCCCACCCCCCCCCCCCCCCCCCCCCCCCCCCCCCCCCCCCCCCCCCCCCCCCCCCCCCCCCCCCCCCCCCCCCCCTCCCCCCCCCCCCCCCCCCACCCCCCCCCCCCCCCCCCCCCCCCCCCCCCCCCCCCCCCCACACCCCCCCCCCCCCCCACCCCCCCCCGCCCCCCCCCCCCCCCCCCCCCCCCCCCCCCCCCCCCCCCCCCCCCCCCCCCCCCCCCCCCCCCCCCCACCCCCCCCCCCCCCCCCCCCCCCCCCCCCCCCCCCCCCCCCCCCCCCCCCCCCCCCCCCCCCCCCCCCCCCCACCCCCCCCCCCCCCCCCCCCCCCCCCCCCCCCCCCCCCCCCCCCCCCCCCCCCCCCCCCCCCCCCCCCCCCCCCCACCCCCCCCCCCCCCCCCCCCCCCCCCCCCCCCCCCCCCCCCCCCCCCCCCCCCCCCCCCCCCCCCCCCCCCCCCCCCCCCCCCCCCCCCCCCCCCCCCCCCCCCCCCCCCCCCCCCCCCCCCCCCCCCCCCCCCCCCCCCCCCCCCCCCCCCCCCCCCCCCCCCCCCCCACCCCCCCCCCCCCCCCCCCCCCCCCCCCCCCCCCCCCCCCCCCCCCCCCCCCCCCCCCCCCCCCCCCCCCCCCCCCCCCCCCCCCCCCCCACCCCCCCCCGCCACCCCCCCCCCCCCCCCCCCCCACCCCCCACCACCACCACCCCCCCCCCCCCCCCCCCCCCCCCCCCCCCCCCCCCCCCCCCCCCCCCCCCCACCCCCCCCCCCCCCCCCCCCCCCCCCCCCCCCCCCCACCCCCCCAACCCCCCCCCCCACACACACACGTCACCCCGTTATGGTTGACATGAAAGTGCTGAGGTTGATAGACGTAAAAAAAAAAAAGGTAACAGCTTGCAGCGAGTTATGGTGCGGATTTATAGATATTTCATGAATAAAAGTGACAAGGAGTAAAAAAAAAAAAAAAAAAAACAAAAAACGAAACAAGTTTTAAAACCAACCATTTCCGTTTTTATTTCAATTTCTTTTCGCTTCAATTCCAGTTCGTGTTCGATACAAACAAAACAAATGTTGTCCACATGAATCAGAGGGGGAAAACACATAATATAAATTTTGTTCAGCCATTATTTCCCCATGCATTAAGCTAGCGTCGTCTGTCTGGTTTGGAAAGCCTGCCAGTAATTGAACTTTCAAACCGTAAAGAATAATCAAGAGAGACAACTTCTGCCGCTTGGATTTCCCAGTCTTACTGACAATTTCTCTGAATGTTAGCTGAATGGATAAGCAGTGATGAACGGAGATGGTGATTACAGTATTATCTACTACAAAAAGGTGGAACTTTAACGATATAATCCGAGGTTGTGACCACATAAATACACATAGGGCTACACAAACAAACACTTAGGTGCGTGCAAACACGAAGAGACGATTCAAGTGGATTTGAATTTTAGGGGAACATGTATCGTGCACGGTAAAAATAATGCATCGAATTTGTTGTGTACGCATTCAAATTATTTCTTTTTTTTTTCGTACCTCAATGCAGTAAAATCGATTGACAGACGCAAGACTGGCACGAAGGAAGATAAAAAGGTTCAGTAAACCACATATTTATTTCTTTTTCTCTGCTGTAATTCTCTCTCTCTCTCTCTCTCTCTCTCTCTCTCTCTCTCTCTCTCTCTCTCTCTCTCTCCTCTCTCTCCCCCCCCCCCCCCCCCCCCCCCCCATTTACATAACATCTAAATGAAAACGGTTTAAAAAGTATACACTCTAGTGTCCCTTGCCTACTCAGCAGAGCTGGCCACTCTGACTGTTGACGCCTTTTAATCTCCCTTGCATCCTAAAATAGATCCTCAAGCAGAGACACAAAAAATATTCTGCTACATTTCATGCTGTTTACATCATGTTTTTGTTTTGCTTTGTTTTTTGTTTTGAGCAATTTGTCCTTACCACACGTTCTTTTCGTTTTTACTTTTCTACCATTCCTTGGCTGCTTTGGAGTGTGATTGGACTGTTTTTGAACCGTGCTAGTGAGAACACCACACAATTATAGACTGTGGTAAATGTTACCATTTCATGTCTGGGTTTGAACCGTGTTGGTGAGAACACCACACAATTATACAGAAACGGACTGTTAGGAAATACATGAATACACAGGATGTCCAGAGAATACAGATTCCCGTTAGGGGAATACACATTCGCGTTACAAAATACACATTGATTTCAAGGAATACAGATTCTCGTTAGGGAATGCACATTGATGTGAAGGGAATACAGACGTAATGAGCCGTGCTTCTCAAACAAGGTCGATCCAGTAGACAAAAGGTGATGGAGGAATTCAGATCAATGGATGTCTTCAAGACGGATTGCACTGGTTTCCATAGGCTGCTAGTGCAAGACGTTATGTTCCTCTAGTTTTTCATTCCCAATTTCCTTGATCGCCCTTTTCTTTTATTTTGCTGAATCTTTGCCAAGTCACTACAGTAATGTTAGAGCGAATTGTAAGTCTAGCACATGTTCATCCACTACTTTATATATATATATATACGTATGTGTGTGTGTGTCTCCAGACACGCACACACACATGTGTGTGTGTTCATCTCTGTCTGTCCCCCCCCCCCCCCCCCAATAACCCCCCCCCCCAACCCCCCCCCCCCCCTCCCCCCCCCCCCCCCCCCCCCCCCTCTTCTCTCTTAATATATATATATATATATATATATATATATATATATATATATATGTGTGTGTGTGTGTGAACATACGAATGTTTACCCTTCTCTCTCTCTCTCTATATATATATATATATATTGACCGATTGTTTGTTTTCTAATTCACTTACTTGATATCAGATATGTATGTATTCAATTATTCCTCTGTGTTTATGTTTGGTAATCCCTGCAATAACCACTGTTCGATTATGGTTTGCCCTAGCAACAAGGGCAATAATGCAATATTGTTATATCATTCTCTGTTGCTAACCATTCAGGTCCTACGGTATTCCCAAGACATGAGCAAACACCCCTTAACGAGATATACAATACATAATAAAGTGCTTTTGATTGACGATATTCCAACAAACGAAACAGTTCATTCACTGTGCATTTCATAGAGCATATAATAACTTGGCTACGAGCAGATTTTCTCCCATCTGTCCTTATTCATAATGCTTGTCCATCCTTTGTCTTTTGCTTCGTCCTTTTTTTCATTCTAATCTTAAACTCTGCTGTGAGGATTTGTTCCGCTGGAACTCTTTGCATCCTTCTCTTTGTTTCAGGAAGAAAGCGATATCATGCAGTTTTGATTCCCACTCGCCCTGAATACTGGCTTTTTTATGTTTTGCAGAAACTATATTCTGAAAATGGAGTTCAAAGCAGCAGAGATCTCCTTTGTTGTTGGCAAGCAGAGAGAGAGAGAGAGGGAGGGAGGGAGGGAGGGAGAGAGAGAGAGAGAGTCAGATAGACAGACAGACAGACAGAGAGAGAGTCACAGACAGAGAGAGACGGAGGGAGAGAGGCATCCAAACACACACACACGCGCGCGCGCGCGCGCACACACACACACACACAAAAGATTTCAAGGTTTAATTATCAATCGTCTCTAGCAATAGTCGTTCGCAATCACGTGAAATGTTATGTGCGCTCGTCTTGCCAACGGCGTTTTGCATGTGAACACATACACGTGGCTTTTAACTCAGTTACTCGTTGCCTGTTTGTAAGAGAGGGTTTTGACCTTGACCCGTAACACCAAGAACTCATATCGCTGTTTAGATCGACGTCCAGAAAACCAGTTTTCTGTCTGGTACACTGCCCCTTGTTAAAAGAATGGCCCGACCAAAATCAGCATAAAGCTGTTTAAAAGTGAGGGAGGTGTGTGTGTGCATGCGCGTGTAGGGGGTTGGTAGTGTCTTCTGAAAGTCTTTCTCAATTTGAAGACGATTTAGATGCACGATTCTGTATGTTGCCCAAAGCTTAGATGCTGGGTGGAAGACACATTTTGATGAATTTGAAAACTGTATGAGAACGTCGGTTAAACTTAAGGCCAATGATGGAAATGCACTTAGAAATGACTCGGATCGCGACTAAGCCGCCTACAAACGTGTTCACATGTTTGTCCAATTCTCCGATCATGATGGAGAAAATGTGCTTGTCATACAAGAGGACGACCATATATGAAAAACTGCATCAATATGAAGCTGAAACTGACTCAGATCTGTTATTATTAGCAGCAGACAAAGAAAGCACAGTGTTTTTTCTTTTCCATTTGCTGCGTTACTATTTCATTATTTTTTTTTTAATGCAGTCATGTAGCACACATCATTTTCATTTGTTTATTTTATTGTTCATGAAAGCATTTCTTTCATCGATTAGCAGCTAACTGGGCTACAATGCAAACAACATTTGATTGTGGAATTTGACAATCCAGCCTGTTCCTTTTTCCTAGCTTACTTCTACGTTTCAGAAATTTCAACAAAAGAAAAAAAAAAAAAAAAAAAAAGAGAGAGCCAGGCCCCCATCCCCACCTCCTTCCCCTTTCCCCCACCCCTACTTGATCCCCACCCTTCCCGCCTCCCTCCCTGTCCTCTTCCATCTTTTCTGTGGAGGTGATGGTCACTTTATCTCCACAATTTGGCGTCGGATGAGTGTCGCATCACTGCAATCTTTCTCTCGCTTAATTGTTTTCCTCCGTGTGAAGATATGGGTTCTGTCATTTAGTGGCTAATTTGAAATGTGAAGAGAAGGCGCAGACACCAGTGATCCCCTCTCTCTCTCTCTCTCTCTCTCTCTCTCTCTCCTTCACTACCCTCGGAGTCGGAGCCGGAATAGCTCAGTTGGTAGAGCGCCGGACTCGTAATCTTGGTGATCCTGGGGTTGCGGGTTCGAATCTCCGCCGGGCCGTTTCGGTACAGGGGGATTTTTCCCTCGGAGTTAACATTGATTCTGACTCCATTTCTCATACAGTCCTTCGAATGAGACTATAAAACAGAGGTCCGTGTGTGAACGCACGCATAACATCTTGCACAAACGTAAAATCCCAACTTTCGGAAGAGAAGGCCAGTTTGGCCGTTGCTATGGATGACACGTTACACATAGCATGCACCCGGCTTGAGAAATGGAAAGAATGAAGGAAGTAAGGAAACTGAATGAACATTATTGAACGATACTCACTGGATCACACGGGAAACGTCTAAATGAAGCGCCAGCTGGCAGCTCATCATTCGGCACTACCCAGGCAGGCAGCCCGTTGTGTTGACGAGTGTGGATTGTAAAGCGCTTAGAGCTTGGTCTCCAGGCGAGGATAGGCGCTATGTAAGTATTGATTTTAATAATAATAATATGAAATTGATAATGATAGTTCTTTACAATCATTGTTGAATTAATTTCAAAGCCAGGTGACTGAAGGGGAAAACTGTAGCAAATCTAAAAAAAAAAAAAAAAAAAAAAAAAAGAAGAAAACATTTGTTGGCTCCGCTAAACAATCCGGACAAAACAGATTACAGAACAATTCATTTTGAAAATAAAGATTGTTAACCCTACTCTTTCCGTTCCTTCCTTCCTTCCCTCCCCTGTCCCCCCCCCCCCCCCCCCTCTGGCCCTGCCTGTCCCTCTGTCTCTCTGTCTCGTCTCTCTCTCTCTCTCTCTCTCTCTCTCTCTCTCTCTCATGCTTTGTATACTTTTCTGGTTTTTTTTTTCCATGGGCAAATACATACGGAAGAAAACGATAAGATCGCTCGCTCGGTGTCCCTTTCTACTACTCCTCCTCTTCTTTCTCCAGAAAGAAAGGGATTCTTTACTGCTTTGATCTCTTTTTACAGAGTATATTTTCTGGAAAACATAAAAGAAGGAGAATTTCAGGCAAGCGCAGATTAAAGCAACAGAAAAAAAAAACAACGAGAGAGGCAACAAGTTTCGATTAAAAAAAAAAAAAAAAAAAAACCTTTGGTGTGGTGTACAACACTTGGATGGAGAAGACATTAAGCCTACGAAAGACAGAGGAAAGAAAGACAATCTGAATGAAAGAAAAGAATCAGGAGAACATCATGCAGATAGTATCAATACATACCACCCAAGATGCATATTGATCGTATTGTGTCTTACTTATTCCGGAACATCGTCACAAGCGAAAGCTTTCAATATCATATATAGCAATAAAGTATGCTGACCTTTGTCTCGGAGTTTCCTTTTTAAACTCAATTGTTTACCCCAGAATTTGGCATCCTATCCACCAATCTTTCAAAAAAATTGACTATAAAATATTTTAAAGTGTTTTTTTTTTTCGTTACTAAGTAAGAAAAAGATAGATACATAAATAAGTGAATTGTTGACAAAAAATAAAGATGAAGAAGGTCAGTAAATACATAAAATAAATAAAGAAAGAAATAAAAACGAAACTTGGTCTTGTGTAGGTTCATCCATTTTTGTGTGTGCTGATTTATATGTGGTCTGTTACGTGAATGTAAATTTTTGAATAGATAAAAATTATGTCGGGTTTTCGTTTGTTTGTTTGTTGTTGTTGTGTTTGGGGTTTTTTGTGTTGTTTTGTTTCTGCTTTCTGGTGTTTATAGGTTCAAGTCACGCAGCTGGTAGAAAGTGGTCTCTATTTCTTTTCTAACTGAATGACGTGTAAAGCTATATCTTTGAAAGAAAAAAAAGTCTTCTCCACGAGGGCGAATGGGAAGAAACTGGAAGAGGTGACGTGGGAAAATAGAAATGAGCGAAATAGAAAAACAAAGACTGGGTGAAGTCGAGAGACGCAACACATTGCATCTCGGAAAATCGTTTTGTGTGCCTCGTATCTGCATGCCTGCCGGGTAAACTAGTACAGCAAGTAACAGTACATTGGCGTTGTATGTTTTGTAAACTGGCTGACTATGGTACCTTGTTTTCTTTGT
>JADBJO010003048.1:27500-32500 GCA_016801955.1 Conus betulinus | reverse complement strand
ATGAGCTACTTTCGTGAAAAAGAACAAAGTCATCCCAACAAACCAAGCAGGTTTTCGAAAGGGTAGAAGTGCTATTGAACACTTGGTCAAACTTACCACTCAAATTAAACATCAGTTTTCCAGGAGAAAATGTTTACTAGCAACCTTTTTTGATATCACTAAAGCTTACAATCAAGTATGGCACTCTCGTTTGCTTTATAAACTTAAAGAGATTGGATTATCAGGAAACATTTATGATTTTATGAAAAACTTCTTAGAAAATAGTTATATTAGAACGAAGGTAGGGAACTCCTATTCTACGAGAAGAAAATTACACATGGGTATTCCTCAGGGGTCTGTTATTGCCCCTTTAATTTTTAGTATTCTAATGTACGATTTACCCACATAGATTGCTAAACATATAGAACTAGCCCAATATGCAGATGACATATGCATATGGATGAAAGTGACATCAAAAAAGTACGTCTGTTAGATCACAAAACTATATTAAAAAGTTATATAAAAAAAAACTAAATACCTTTTCTGGTTATATGACTGAAATTGGTTTGCAAATATCAACTGAAAAAAACACATGATGATGTTATTTGATACTGGATCTGATCCAGTTAATATGCCTTTATCTCAAGTCAACGGCATACCCATTAAATATACAAAAATAATTACACTCCTCCGGAGTATATTTAACATCAAAGTTGTCATGGAATTTTCATATCGAGCATGTTCTAACAAAAGCTCGACAAACTTTTAAATCTATTCAAGATTATTAGCAAGCATGCTTGGGCTTAGAACACAGTTACTCTTTTGCACCTTTCTACTGCACTGGTTAGATCAACATTAACGTATGCACAAGAGGTGTTCTTCAGTGCACCCAAATACTTACTGAAAAAAAACTTCAAAGTATTGATTCCAAAGCATATAAGGTAGCCATGGAACTACCAGTCCATGCCTCTTGTACAAAAGCATACAGTGCTGCTGGGATATTACCACTGGAAGAATATAGGAATCTTGCATGCACCAAATTTGTCATACGAAGTTCTACTATAGACAACAATATAGGCCCTGAAATAAATATTAAATTAGACACTGATTTTCCCAAAAGGGCAAAAATATATCATCTCAAACAGCTCTAAGAACATATACTTTCTCGATTTTAGAATCCTCAGATTATCAAACTAACATCTATTGCAAAAAGATCTGTTGTGTCTCCTATCCCTCCCTGGAAACTAATACGGGCACATTTTGATATTGAGCATACAGATTTAACAAAGACTGCAGATACTAATTTGTTATTATCCAATATCAAAATGCATTTGCATGATCACTATTCCACCATTTAAAGATATACACTGATGGATCATTAATCAATGAACATGCAGGTGCAGCATACATGATCCCAGGCCTTAACAAAGAAAAGTCCTATTATCTCGGAAAAAAAAAAACAAATATATATTCACTGCTGAGGTACCTGCCATAATTATGGCTTTAAAGTTTATTGCTGATTACCCTCAAAATTTATTTAAAGTTGTTTTATGTGTAGATTCCAAGTCAGTTCTTACTGCAGGGAAGAATTTAGAATTAAAAGTTCGACCTGAGATGATCATTGAAAAAAAAAATTTATTACGTTTCCTCTCAGTCAGAGACACTGAAATAACATTTCTTTGGGTGCCCTCCCACTGGGGGTATATTATAATGAAAAGGTTGATGTTCTAGCAAGAGAGGAGCAAAACGATCATCAGATTCGCATTTTTTTAACTTCTCTATGTCAGTGCAAGAGTACTATACTTTAGCGGAAAAAAGTACAATTTTCTTATTTTCATTTGATAGAAAGAGAAACTGGGTGTCTTGGTTTACACGATGAAATGAAAAAATATTCATGAAAAGTAAGTACGATCAAAACATTTATCGCAGACGACAGATAAGTTCCTTGATCTGTAGATGGAAACTGGATTGTTTTAAAACAAAGTATGTCAAAAATATATACATTGTATATGTGGTCATTGCATATTAACTGATCACATTCTTTTGTGTACGTTAATGAAAAAATTCAATTCCAAATACGTCTGTACAGCCTATTCAAATGTTTTTTCTGTCAGCAAGTGAACATATCTTTTCTTTTTGCACTTAGCTAAAAGACACACATTTGCAAAATAACTAGAAAATGTCGCAGGGTAAAGGTCTACACTATGATGGCCGCAGTAGCTGTCAACAAAGACTCAACTTGTCTTGGCATAGCATTACAGGAGATGTAGTCTGACCCTCTCCTTCGTTCGCCTTTACTTCCTCCGGACTGAATCAGGTACCCATTTCTCTGCTGTATTGTTGACAGCCTTCATACCTCATTGTGCAGTGTTTGCACATTCATCAGAATATCACATCAGAATCGACTTGACGGAACCTGCCAAAAGAAACTATCACTTTCATGCATGTATTCCATGGTATAGACTCAATGTCGTCTAACAAATAACACGCGTGTTACTTTTCGATTAGAAGTTAGTCCACATTATATTCTCTTTTGTCCTACTCATGAATCTGTGTCGATCACTTGGTGTTGACGGTCTCAATTTTTTTTTATTTAATGATCAGATGTATCATGGAACTGTAATGCTTTGTTGCGAGTATTAGTTTCAGTTTCAGTTTCATCAAGGGGGGCGTCACTGCGTGCGGACTAGTCCATATACGCTACACCACATCCGCTAAGTTTTGAGACCACACTACGCATGATTTGAAGCTGATGGATGAATGAATTAACAACTAAGATGAGACAATTGAAGATGAGGGTCTCGTGGCTATGACTTAGCAGACGTCTGTCCTAGGCATTAGTCCAATGCGCTGGTCAGATCTTGAGTGCCTACCTAGCATTGGTTGCCTTTTTTATTCGAGTCTTATGTTTGCGTATGTGCTTGTATAAAAGTGTGCGTGCGTGAGAGAGAGAGAGAGAGAGAGAGAGAGAGAGAGAGAGAGAGAGGAAGAGAGAGAGACAGAGAGACAGACAGACAGACATACAGACGAGTTGACAGACAGGCAGGCTGGCTCAGAGAGAGAGAGAGAGAGAGAGAGAGAGAGAGAGAGAGAGAGAGAGAGAGAGAGAGAGAGAGAGAAAGGTATGGTACATCTAAGACATAATAAAATGCTTTTAGCTGTGACAACGTCCCACATAAGAGATAATACAATGAACATGTATCTTTTGTAACGTAAATGGATATTTTCTAGGTAATCTTTTCTGTATTGTTTTTATCTAAATCAATTTGTGTTTCTTTTCTCTGTCTTTTGTGCCTGTTTTTGGTTTGGGTTGTTTCATTGTGTAGTATTTCTTCTGTTCTGTTTTGAACATCCTCCAGTATCGTTGTGAAGATCTTTTTAATCGGAACTCTTCATGTATCTCTCTTTGTTTCAAGGAGAAAGTGATATTCTTCTGCTTTTATTTCCACACGCTTGAATCTTTTTTTTTTTTTTTTTTTTTTGTAAATGCAAATGGAATTTAAAGCAGCGGTGAATTCTATTCTTCGTATAAACAATGGGATAAGAGGGTACAAAAAAAGTTCTAGGAATCTTCTCACGTACGTATCTGTCGAAGGAAAAAAAGCATATGACACACATATGCGAGAGAGAGAGAGAGAGAGAGAGAGAGAGAGAGAGAGAGATTGAGAGAGAGAGAGAGACTAACATCTTTTTGCCCTGTTCAAGTTGACCACTAAATGAGAAAAAACCATATCTTCATATAGAGGTGGTTTACGTCTTATGTCAATTTGTGGAGTTAGAGTGTCCGGTAACACTCAAAAGGAATATCCGAAAGTAAGCGGTATAGGGGAGGGCGAGAAGAATTGAAAGGGGCTTTGAATGACGAGAGAGGAACGTGGATACGGATAGGGATGTAGTGTTTTTTTTTGTTTGTTTTTTTTTTTTTTAATTCTGTGGAACACAAAGAAAAAAAAAGCACACGAAGTTGCAGGGAGGATAGTCCGAGCTTCCGCAGATTTTTTGTTGTTGTTGAAAATTAGAACAATTACAACAGAATTATAACAATATGGATAACAAATATGTTCAATGAATGAGATGGTACATATGTTTTGGATAAACACTGAAATAAACTAATCAAGCATGAACACACACACTCACACACACGCACACACACGCACACACACACACACACACACACACACACACACACACACACACACACACACACACACACACACAACTGCGAAACGTTACAGAGTGTTCTGTTTACTTTAATGGTTAAAGGGTTAACGTTGCTCAACACAATCGCCGCTGTAGGTGAGAACAGAGGTGAAGTTCGTTTTTGAGCAGCGATAGGGAAGATGGAGTCTTCTCACCTTCTCCTTCTTTCGCTTCATCCTTCCTTAAAGAGAATTATGCACCCTTTTCCTCTCTTCTGTCTATCCCCTTTCTATCTGCACATCAAACTTGTGTAGTGTTTGCACGCTCATCACAATATCATATCAGATTCAACCTGATCGAATTTCGCCAGAACTGCTTCTTTGATGCGTCTAATACTTGGTGTTGGTTCATGCAAATGTCGGCTTTCGTCTGAGGAATAAGGACGACACGCTTGTAAGCTATCGATGGGAAGCTTTTTTTTTTTTTTTTTTTTTTTTTTTACAAGTTCACCGTTTAATTCTCCATTTATCATTCACTTGTCCCTTTGCTGATCTCTTCGTGTGACGGTCTGAACAGTGATGTCTGTTTCGATGTTCCAGGGGACATGCGAAAATGTGTCTTTGAAGGTGTACGTCTCTGGATGTTTGGAACTCTATGTATGCGCATGCGCGTGCATGTGCTGGTGAGAGAGAGAGAGAGAGAGAGAGAGAGAGACGAAGAACACACCACACACACACACACACACACACACACACACACACCACACACACACACACATGCATAATGACAGAGACAGAAACAAGAGGGAGAGGCAGAAAGGGAGTGCCCGTTGACGCATGCGCGTGCGCGTGCGCGCGCGCACACACACGCACGCACGCACG
>JADBJO010003048.1:22500-25000 GCA_016801955.1 Conus betulinus | reverse complement strand
GAGGAGGAGAAGGAGGAGGAGGAGGAAGAGGAGGAGAAGAAGGAGGAGGTGGAGAGGAGAGAAAAAAGAAGAAGGAGGAGGAGTAGAGGGGAGAAGGAGGAGGAGGAGGTGGAGGAGGAGGAAAGGAGAATGAGGAAGAGGAGGAGGAAGAGGAGGAGGAAGAGGAGAGGAGGAGGAAAAAGAAGGAGGAGGAGGAAGAGGAAGAGGAGGAGGAAGATTAGGAGGAGCAAAGGCTGGATTTGGACATTTCTTTGTGTGGAATATTTTCAAGGACATCCATTAGCGTGGAATAACATAGGAGCTACTCTTTGATCTGTTATCCCTTCGGCAACATTGATAGGAATGAAATGTCTTGAGAGACGTTCACTGAAGTTGGGGTGTCATATGGCGTATTCACTGGAATGGATTCTCCAGAAATGGAATGGAAGATCCTCAAGGAAGCTCGTTGTGGAAGAATATCTTCAGGGACGCTCAATAAAGTGAAATATCTTCTGGGAGATCCAGTAGGATGGAATCTCTCCAGAGACCTCAACTGAATGAAACGTCTCTTGGGACATTCAATGAGATGCATTTTCTCCAGACATCTCAGCTGCGACATCCAACTTGATAAATCATCTCCATAAACCTGAACTAGGACATCCGGTGAATTGGATTATCTCTAGAGACATCAACTTGGCCGTCCCATGACATGGATTATCTCCATACACCTTGTGCTAGGACATCCATTAAATTGAATTATTTCTAGGGACATCAACTTGGACATCCAACGAGATGGACTATCTTCATACACCTGAACTAGGACATCCAATGAATTGGATTATCTCTAGAGACATCAACTTGGACATCAAAGAGATGGATTACCTCCATACACCTACACTGAAGTATAACGTTTCTAGAGATATGCTTCCTAAGGGGTGGAGGAGGGGGGGATGGCATCTTCAGGCTCATTCTTTTGCGTGTAATACCTTCAGGGACTGTCAACCGTATGTGGGCATCGTTAGCGGCATACTTCGTTGTGCAAAGGCTTCAGAGATATTCACTGGTTTCAATAGATATCTTTACAAAAGGATAACTGCGTTCGAGAGTTCTCTTTTGTGCGATCTCTCTCTCTCTCTCTCTCTCTCTCTCTCTCTCTCTCTCTCTCTCTCTCTCTCTCTCTCTCTGTCTCTCTCTCTCTCTCTCTCTCCTCTCGTCTCTCTTTAAACACTGATGCACTGCAAACTAAAATCAGTCACACCAACAGCACGAAGACACTGAGAGTGACGTACTACCAGCCGAACTGAGGCTCCCAAGGGAGGGAATCCCTGTCAGTATCTCCAGTCCAAACTGCACCATGACCAATAGGCCTACGTCTGTCATTTGATGATG
The DNA here is from genome assembly GCA_016801955.1 of Conus betulinus. NCBI lineage: Eukaryota > Metazoa > Mollusca > Gastropoda > Neogastropoda > Conidae > Conus > Conus betulinus. Next base: position 23,632 of record JADBJO010003048.1, on the reverse strand, counting down.
GTGCAGCGTTTGTGTTCGAAAGTATGTATAGGTGGTACACCCACGGGAACGCTCACCTGGAGGTATTGCCGTATCTCACTCAGTGACCATTATACAATGGCATCTGCCAGGGAGCAGTTATGTCCCTTGACGTTTTTATTGGAATGTCCTGTGTGTGCCTGCACCCTATGTGAACACAGCGCAGGCTTCCAAGGGTGGTGCAGGATTGCTCCCAGCTAGTTTGTTCAGCAGTTGAGGACAGTGCTTCTCTCAGGTCTCACCCGCACCTTCGGATGTATCTTATTTCTTCAAGATTCGTGAAGCATCTTTTTACCGTTGTCTTTCTTCATATTGTTTCTTTGCTTTTTCCCCTCTGCTCATCTCTTCCCTTCATGCTTATTCCCCCAACCACAAATCTTAAAAAAAAAAAAAAAAAAAAAAGAAAAAAAAAGAAAAGAAAAAAAGAAGTAACTAACTGCAAAACATGAACAAATGGAATCGCAAGACAAAACACGACGCGTTTCGACCTCTTAGGTCTTCTTCAGGCAAGATAAACAACAACAACAACACTCTGGACAACGAACATGAAGAACGAACATCACCTATCTCATTGAATTCGGCGCAAGAGGGCCGTTGAATGGAAGAATTGAAGGAGGGAAAGGAGGAGCGAGAGGCTGAAGAAGGAAAGGATGGCAAAGACAAGAGGAAGGCAAGGAGAAAGGGAAAGAGGAAGAGCCACTTCCACCGCCTCTTCGTCCATCTTGTCCTCCTTCTCTCGTTCGCTCCTGTTATTGCCCTCTTCCTTTTCCATTTCCCTGTTACTGCCCTTCTTCTTTTCCCCCACTTTCCTGTTATTGCCCTCTTCCTTTTCCATTTCCCTGTTATTGCCCTCTTCCTTTTCCATTTCCCTGTTACTGCCCTCTTCCTTTTTTTTATTTCCCTGTTACTGCCCTCTCTTTTTCCATTTTTCCCTGTTATTGCCCCCTTCCTTTTCCATTTCCCTGTTATTGCCCTCTTTCCTTTTCCATTTCCCTGTCCTCTTCTTTCCTCTTCCCTTCTTTTCCAATTTTCCTGTTATTGCCCTCTTCCTTTTCCATTTCCCTGTTATTGCCCTTCTTCCTTTTCCATTTTTCCCCCCTTCCTGTTACTGCCC
>JADBJO010003048.1:15000-17500 GCA_016801955.1 Conus betulinus | reverse complement strand
AGAACATGAAAAACAAGAAAAAGAAGAAGGAAGAGGATGGAGAAGAAGGAGAAGATCAAGTTGTAAGAAAGAAAGAGAGAAAGAAAGAAAGACAGGCAGGTAGGCAGGCAGGCAGGCAAGCAGGCAGGCAGAAGAAAAAAAAAAAAAAGAAAGAAAGAAAAAAAATTAAATAAAAAAGAAGACAGAAAGAAAGAAAGGAAGAAATTAATAAGAAGATGATTATGATGATGATGATGAAGAAGAAGAAGAAGAAGAAAGAAGAAGAAGAAGAAGAAAAAAAGAAAAAAGAAGAAGAAGAAGAAGAAAGCAGGAGGAGAGGAGGAGGAAGACAACCAGAACACGAACAACAAGAAGACAATGAGCAATAAAAAGCGGATTTGAACCACAAAACAAAACTAACGAAAACAGACAACTTTCTTTCACCCAGTTCAAAAACCTGATGGCTTCTGCCTCCCCCTCTCTGCCTCACCCCAGTCCCTTTCTCTCTGACCCCTCTGACACGCATTCCACCCACCAGCCATCTGTGACACACGTCATGTCTGGTGCCTGTATTTTTCTTCCTTGCTTTTTTTTTCAGGGAGGAAATTGGAGCTGTTTGGTTTTGTTGTCCTTCATTTCTCCTAATAGATTCAGCTGCCGCAGTTGACAGGTGGGAGGTCAAATGTCAGGGATAATTTGTCTTGCTGTGTTTTCCGCTCTATTGAAGATAATATCAGCTGGTGTGTGGTTTTCACTGGGATGACGCCTGAGTTGCAGTGATCCCTCATCCCCATCCCCACCCACCCCCTCATCCCCACCCTTACTCGTTACCTTATCATCAGCCCAGTCTATGTTTCTCTCTTCTCGTGGTTCTGTTATCACCCAGCTTCTTCTCCTTCGCATTCTAGACCTCCGTGTTTTCTGTTAAAAGTTCATGAAAGCGAGAGGTATGTAACGTGTGCGTGTGTGTGTGTGTGTGTGTGTGTGTGTGTGTGTGTGTGTGTGTGTGTGTGTGTGTGCGTGCGTGCGTGCGTGCGTGCGTGCGTGGTGCGTGTTTGTGTGTGTGTGTGTGTGTGTGAGAGAGAGAGAGAGAGAGAGAGAGAGAGAGAGACAGAGAGAGAGAGAGAGAGAGAGAGAGCGAAACAAACAAACAAACAAACAAGCACACACGGCAATTATTCCCTGAAGCATCTCTAAAACCAATCATTTCCCTCGTTTATGACACAAATGGAAATGGACCTCGCTCAAAACACTTGCAACGGAACAGAAGAAGAACTAGAGGAGGAGGAATACAAGAAAAAAGGATGAAAAGAAGGTAGAAAAAAAAGTAAGAACATAAAAAGAACAAGGCTATGCTGAACAGACAGAACGTAGAGGAAAACTAGTACAAGAAACATAAAGAACAAGAAAAAGAAGAAGGAAGAGGATGGAGATGAATGAGAGGTGGAACAGGTTAAAGGAGAGAAAGAAAGAGAGAGGGGAAAACAGAAAAGAAAGAAGAAAGACAGAACAAACAGAAGAAGAAGGAGGAGGAGGAGGAGGAGGGAGGAGGAAGAGAGGAGGAGAAGAAGAAGAAGAAGAAGAAGAGAATAGAAGAAGAACCAACAACAACAACAACAACAGCAACAACAACAACATCAATAACAAGGGGAGAGGAGAAGGAGAATAAGAAGCAAATAAAAAGGAGGAGGAGGAGGATGAAGAGATAGGAGGAGAAGGAGGAGAAGATGGAGGAGGAATGGAGGAGAAGGAGAACAAGAAGAACAAGAACAAGAAGAGAAATTAGAAAAGAAATCTAAGGAAAAACGCACCACTTTCTTTCAACCCAGTTCAAAACCTGATGATGCTTCTGCCTCTGCCCTCTCTGGCTCACCCCAGTCCCTCTCTCTGATCCCACTGACACCGTATTTCACCGCCAGCTTTGACACACGTCACGTCCTGTGCCTGCATTGTGTTTCTGCTCTGCTTGTTTCTATTGTTTTCTATTTCTTTCCTGTTTTCGTCGGATGGAAACTGGAGCTGTTTGGTCTTGTTATCCTTCATCTCTCCCAATAGATTCAGCTGCCACAGTTGACAGGTGAGAGGTCAAATGTCAGGGATAATTCGCCTTACTGTGTATCTGCTCAAGTGAAGATAACATCAGATGGTGTGTGTTTTTTTCACTGCCATGACGCCTGAGCGGCAGCGATCCCCCCTGCCCCCCCGCCCCCCCCTCCCCACCATCCCCCACCCTTACTCGTTACCTTATCATCAGCCAGTCTATTTCTCTCTTCTCATGGCTCTGTTATCACCCAGCTTTTTTTTTTCCCCTTTGCATGCTTGACCTCTGTGTTTTCTGTTAAAAGATCATGAAAGCGAGAGGCATGTCATGCGTGTGTGTGTGTGTGTGTGTGTGTGTGTGTGTGTGTGTGTGTGTGTGTGTGTGTGTGTGCGTGAGAGAGTGAGTGAGTGAGTGAGAGAGAGAGTGAGTGAGTGAGTGAGTGAGAGAGAGAGAGCGAAACAGACAATCACATGGCAAATC
>JADBJO010003048.1:0-5000 GCA_016801955.1 Conus betulinus | reverse complement strand
TTGTACAGAGTTATACCAACACACATGCATCGCCGACTTTCGTTGATTTGACACAGATAACATAATTCTTCTTCTTCTTCTTCTTCTTCTTCTTCTTCTTCTTTCTTCTTCTTTCTTCTTTTCTTCTTCTTATTTCTTCCTTCTTCTCCTCCTCCTACTCCTCTTTTCTTCATGCTACTTTTTTCTTCATTCTTTTTTTCTGATTCTTATTTTTTTCCTGTTTGTCCTCCTTCTCCCCCCTGTTTTTTTCTCCTCTTTCTCTTTCCCTCTGTCGTTTCTTTTGTCCCTCCTCCTCTACCTCTCTTTTCCTCCTCTCCTTCCACCTCTTCACCTGATGAGTCAGGTCTGACAGTTGGCCAGCTGATCCCCACGTGATCACAGACAGACAGACAGACAGATGGACGATCACTTTAGCTCAATCGTCAGCATGGCTAAAAGCACACATCATCTGGCAGTCTCTGCAGAAGAGTGGGTACATAACAACACAAATCAGCCCCAACAATTGACCCCGCGTCTGTCAAATCTGGCAACTGGACTTGTCTGGAGAAAGAAAGGGCACAAAACCATGAAACCCGATAAGAAAAAAAAGCACCCATTTCCACCTCCTTCACAAAAAGAAAAAGAAGCAAAAGGAAAGCAACAAATGCAAACAACAGGCATCACCTTTGTCAAAGCTGCCAGCAAACATTTGGGTCACTGAAGTAAGGGAGTCAGAATGGGGAAAGCTTGAAAAGATAACAGCGCCCCGTTAAATTTTTTTTGTGTGTGAAATTGCATGTTAGAAAGTCGTCTTCTTATTCTTCCATAACATTTTTCTTCTTTTTTCTCACTTTTCATGTTTCTTTCTTTCATCGTTCCATTCTATCACTATTTTCTTTTCTCTTTGCTAGTTGGTTGGTTTCTTTTCTTCTTCTTCTTCTTCTTTTCTTGCATCATCATCACTATCATAAACCCACTAAAGTGGTTAGGTCATCTTGATTGTCTTGCTTTCAGTTAAGCCACGATGCCTAAGTGATTATGAAGATCTTTTTCCCAGTACACAACACAACACAACACACACACACACACACACACACACACACACACACACACACACACACACAACACACACATGCACATGCACATGCACATACACACACGCGCGCAAACTCGCATGCGCGCTCGCACGCACGCACACACACACACACACACACACACACACACACACACACACACACACACACACACACACACACACCACACACACACACACACACACACACACACACACGCACGCACGCAGCACACACACATACACACACACACACACACACACACACACACACACACACACACACACCACCCACACACACACACACACTTTATTTTTGCATTTTTTTCTCTACTTTCTTTTACTCAAAAGATAATAAGCAAGATATTCACAAGACATGCTGATCAAAGTTCACATCACAAAGACTGTTCTATTTTTCGAAGAAATATACCAAGTTTGGACAGAAGACTGAACAAGAAAGGCAGTTTGCCTTCACTTTGCAGGATTCCCATGTTTAAAAAGCAAGCACGCGCGCGCGCACACACACACACACACACACACACACACACACACACACACACACACACACACACACACACACACACACACACGCGCGCGCGCGCGCGCGCGTGCGCGCGCCTCAGAAATTATACAAAGAAAAACAAGAATGAATTGCAGAAGACGGTAGAAGCAAATAGGAAAGGGAGAGAAGTATGCCGATGATGTTGTTAACGCAAGGGAAATCAAAATCCAGTCGAAACAGCCATCTAGAGTGAGGCCACAGGGCGTGTCCACAACAGAACTGGGCCAGGAGGTTTCGGGAGAAGGGGGGGGGGGGGGGGGGGGGGGGGGGGGTGGGTGGGTAGATAGGACGGTCCTAGCAGAGTTATGGGGAAGGATAGGGGTCAGGGGGAGGGGATTTGGACAGCGAACAAGAGGAGTGGCACGGGTTTAAATGGATGGGTTGCTGTTCATTCACAGAGTTCTCTCCACTGGCAGTGACTGGGGGTGAAAAGGTCCTGTGTACTGCCAGTGGCCTTCTCCTGCCAACACTTTCTGACATCAGCTAGAACAGCCTGAAGGCCACATATTTCAAGTATTAGTGTTAGCGCACCACAAACTCGCACGCGCGCTCGCGCACACACACACACACACACACACACACACACACACACACACACACCACACACACACACACACACACACACACACTCACGCACACGCACACACACACACTTTACTTTTGCATTTTTTCTCCTCCTTTTTTTACTCAAAAGATAATAAGCAAGATATTCACAAGAACATGCTGATCAAAGTTCACATCACAAAGACTGTTCTATTTTTCGAAAGAAATATACCAAGTTTGGACAGAAGACTGAACAAGAAAGGCAGTTTGCCTTCACTTTGCAGGATTCCCATGTTTAAAAAGCAAAGCATGCGCGCGCACACACACGCACACACACACACACACACACACACACACACACACATACACACACACACACACACACACACACACACACACACACACACACACATTCACGCGCGCGCGCGCGCGTGCGCGCGCGCCTCAGAAATTATACAAAGAAAACAAGAATGAATCGCAGAAGACGGAGAAGCAAATCGGAAAGGGAGAGAAGTATGCCGATGCTGTTAACGCAAGGGAAATCAAAATCCAGTCGAAACAGCCATCTAGAGTGAGGCCACAGGGCGTGTCCAGAACAGAACTGGGCCAGGAGGTTTGGGGAGAAGGGGGGGGGGGGGGGGGGGGGGGGGGGGGGGGTGGGTAGATAGGACGGTCCTAGCAGAGTTATGGGGAAGGATAGGGGTGGGGGGGAGGGGATTTGGAACAGCGAACAAGAGGAGTGGCACGGGATGAAAATGGATGGGTTGCTGTTCATTCACAGAGTTCTCTCCATGGCGGTGACTGGGGGTGAAAAGGTCCTGTGTACTGCCAGTGGCCTTTTCCTGCCAACACTTTCTGACATCAGCTAGAACAGCCTGAAGGCCACATATTTCAAGTATTAGTGTTAGCGCACCGCAAAAAAAAAAAAAAAGGAAAACAAACTGGGCCAACGCATCACCAGACAAAACGCGACGCGTTTCGACCTGTTAGGTCTTCTGCAGGCAAGATACAAAACAATCAGAACAACGAAAATGAAGGAGCAACCACTTACATTCATCCACTTCAACACAAGATAGGTGTTGAATCTGCTTGGCTGAAGAAGACTTACGACCTCTTAGGTCTTCTGCAGGCAAGATACAAAACAATCAGGACAACAAAAAAATGAACGAGCAACCACTTATCTTGGTCGACTTCAGCGCAAGTTAAGTGTTCAATCTCTTCTTGCCTGAAGAAGAGCTAAGAGGACGACACGCGTCGTGTTTTGTCTTGTGATTCGTTTGTCCATGTTTTTATTTTATTATTACTAATTTTTGCGGTGCGCTAACACTACTGTTTAAAATCTGTTCAGATTTCCGCCCGCTGTCGGCTTACTTTGCAACTACAACAAAAAAACACGTGTTTTTGTACACAGTTGTACCGACGAATATACATCGCCCACTTTCGTTGATTCACACAGATCGCATAATTCTCTTCTTCTTCTTCTCTTCTTCTTCTTCTTCTTCTTCTTCTTCTTCTTCTCTTCATTCTACTTTTTTCTTTTTTTCTTATTCTTTTTCTTGTTCGTCCTCCTCCCCTATTTTTTCTCCTTCTTTTCTTTCCCCTCTGTCGTTTCTTTGTCCCTCCTCCTCTACCTCTTTTCCTCCTTTTCTTCCACCTCTTCACCTGACGAGGTCAGGTCTGACAGTTGGCCAGATGATCCCCACGTGATCACAGACAGACAGACAGATGGACGATCACTTTAGCTCAATCGTCAGCATGGCTAAAAGCACACATCATCTGGCACTCTCTGCGGAATAGTTAATACACAACAACACACATCGGCCCCAACATTGACCCCGCGTCTGTCAAATCTGCCAGCTGAACTTGTCTGGAGAAAGAAAGGGCACAAATCGATGAAACCCCATAAGAAAGAAGCACCCATTTCCACATCCCTGACAAAAAGAAAAAGGAAGCAAAAGGAAAGCAACAAATGCAAACAACAGGCATCACTTTTGTCAAAGCTGCCGGCAAACATTTGGGTCACTGAAGTAAGGGAGTCAGAATGGGGAAAACTTGAAAAGATAACAGCGCCCCGAATGTGTGTTTGTTTTATATCTATTTATTTATTTTCTAGTGAAAATGCGTGTTAAAAAGTCGTCTTTTTATTCTTCCATAATATTTTTCTTCTTCCCTTACTGTATATGTTTCAATCTTTCTCGTTCCGATCTTTCACTATTTTTTTGTTCTCTTTGTTAGTTGGTTGGTTGTTTCTTCTTCTTCTTCTTCTTCTTCTTCTTCTTCTTCTTCTTCGTCGTCGTCGTCGTCGTCGTCGTCGTCGTCGTCGTTATCATCATCATCTTCTTCATTCTATTTCTATCTACTTTTTCTCTTCTCTTTTTTTTCTACATTTCTACTTCTTTCTACTACTTTCTCACTTTTTTTTTTACTTCCTTGTTTTTCTACTTTCTCCTCTACTACTTGCTTCTACTTTATTCTACTTTTTCTTTTTCACCTTCTTTCTTTCTAACTCTTTTCCTTTCCACTAAACTTTTTGCAAAAAAAAGAAAACCCCCCCTTATCTACTTTCTCCTGTACTTTCTATTTCTTCTTCTACTTTCTTCTACTTTTCTACTTCTTTACTGTTTTTTTCTCCTTTGACTTTTACTTCTTTCCTTTTACTTCTTTTTTTTTGGTTTCCCTTTTTCCTTCTTCTACTTCTACTATCTATCTTTTTCCCTCCTTGGCTTTTTTTCTTTTTCTTCTGTTTCTTCTACTTTACTTTATACTTACTTTACTTCTCTTCTTCCTCTACTTTTCTACTTTTACCTACTTCGTTTTCCTTTTTTTCTTTCCCCTAAACTTTCC
>JADBJO010003047.1:250000-269674 GCA_016801955.1 Conus betulinus | reverse complement strand
TACCAGGAAAGCAGTGGACGTACATGCCACTTTATTTATCCAGCCATACCCGAGTTAGAAGTTATCAGAAGGATACGTGAACGTAAATTTAGGGTGCTTTATTACCTGACCCTTAGTGGCGTACCAGGAGAGATGACGTTGAACGTAATTCCACTTTATTTTCAGCCGTAGCTGTTTAGTGGTGTGTCACGAAGCAAGTGAACGTAAACCCATGGTACTTTCCACACTAAACTTGTGTAGCGGAACCAGGAGGTTAGTGACCGTACACCCCCGCGGCCTTTCTTTCCTTCCTTTCATTACCTGTTTAGTGGTCCAGAAGGTGGTGAACGTACAGCAACCCGCTCAGCAAAGGTCAGGGGTACAGACGATCAGACGCGCTTTGGACACGTGGTTGACCTTGGCGGCACGGTCCTCGTGGAACAAGGTCAAGTACACGTCGGTGGTGAAGCAGAACGACAATCCACACGGACAGGAAACTACAGCACATAGGTTATGTACACCACGAAGTGCACACCGCCGTCTGCTGGGAAGAAGGAGAACTGGAAGTTGTCCAGCAGCCGGCCCCCAGACACAGCAGGAAGCTGCAGTCCACACCACCGCCAGCGCCGCCAGGTAGACCGAGGTGCCACCAGCCGCTTCAAGGGAGCGAGAACACGAAGACCAGGAAGGCTAGGATGTTGCCGATGATGCCGGTTGAGGATGACGGCGGGCATGAGGAAAAAGCGGTTGCCAGAAGGTGAGGACATGGTAGAGGTAGGGGTGGTGGTGGAAAGGGTTCGGGCCGGGAGGGCGGTGAAAACCATGATCATCTCCTCCCAGGGGGCTTGATCAGCTTCTGCTGGTCTGCCATGATCCGGGCTTCCATGGGGTGGTTGTGTGGTGGTGGGTAGGTGGGGGGGGGGGGGGGGGTTCTGTAAACGGGGGGGTGGGTGAGATGGCTGGTTGAGCTGGGTGAGGGTGGTGATCGGAGGCCGTGGCAGACACTGTAGTGAACTGAGGAGGGTGGTGGACCTGTCAACGGTGCGAGTTTTTCCTCGTGATGAGAGTTTGATTCTAAGTTAAATTGTGTGATAGTAGTAGTAGAAGTAGTAGCAGTAGTAGTACAACAACGGCAACAAACTACTACTATTCCTACCACTACTACTACTACTACTACTACTACTTGTGCTGCTGCTGCTTCTGCAAAATAGTAGAAGGTATGGTGTTAGGTAAGTACCATTAGCACAGTAGCAGCAGCAGCACAACAACAACAAGCAGAGGCAATAGTAACAGAGATGATAGCAGCGGTATCTGGACAAAGCCACTCACATCACAACCACAACAACAACAACTACTACTACTACTACTACTACTACTACTACTACTGTTTGCTGCTCCTGCTGCTGCTGTTTCTGCTACTGTTGTTATTGCTGATACTGATGCTGTTACTACTACTACTACTGTTGCTGCTCCTGCTGCTGCTGCTACTACTACTATTACTATTACTACTACTACTACTACTACTACTACTATCATCAATCATCATCATCATTACTATCATTATTATCATTATTAATGTTATTATTATTATTATACTACTATTATCATTATTACCTATCAACATTTAGCAAAGCCATCTTCGGCAAATAACAGGCTTAAAAAATTATAATGGCTCTCCAGCACTGTTGAACTCTCTCTGAAGAGTTATTTGGGGGCTCACACTGATGGAAATATTCACCGGTTTCTCCCACTTTCTGTCGCTATGCGCCAAGGCAGGGGATCTATCTACGCAGGGGGGGGGGGGGGGGGGGGGGGCGGGTGGGGAGGGGGGGGAGGAGGAGGGGGAGGGGGAGGGGGGGGGGGTGGGGGGGGAATATTGGGGGCGGAGAAGTGTTACTTATCTGTGGCTATGTGAGTGCGGACGTACTAAATGATGTGCGGAGTCGAAATGATGTGCACAAGCGGTAAGGAGTTCAATTTTTTTTTTTTGGGGGCGAATTTCTCAAATTATTGTCTCTACTGGCAAGAAGATAAAATCCCATTGAGCTATTGTATCTGCTTTACTTGAATGATACAGAATTATGCCTGTCCACAGGCAGAAGCTGCCTGCTTAAGAGCGTGGTAACGCGTAGCGGCTGCCATGTCGATTAGAAAAGCAAAAGCTTTTGTTTGTTCGTTTCTTTGTTTGGTAAGAAACACTTGATTCAAGCTTTCTTATGAAATACTGGTCTCTATAGACGAAAAAAAAACATACAAAAACATAAAACACCTGAGTATCAGTACCATACCAGTGCAGCCAGACGAATGACTGTGTGCTATATAGTAGTGAATGAACACGACAGCAAGAACGAATGAAGTCTACTGCAAGAAATGCTGCAGGCCGAATGCTTGCGCATCTGCTGTTTCAACCACTTCTACGCTATAATGTTCTACTTTTCTCTTCTTTTCTGCGATACCTTTTACAAAACATAGCTTTGTGAACAAGAAAGGTAACCGTTTCGTTGTGACATGTATGGTGTGCAAATGGTTGGACGAGCTCGCCCAGCCAGGTTCGATCGGCCTTTCTCAAACGAACTAAAGCTAAAAGACCATTCCAGATGATTTACAGATTCAAACCGTTTCCCAATTTCTTGCCGTCGAATTCAAATTCGGATAGTTTTAATGTTTTCTCTCTCTCTCTCTCTCTCTCTCTCTCTCTCTCTCTCTCTCTCTCTCTCTCTCTCTCTCTCTCTCTCTCTCTCTCAAACAATAACGTTGTCTTATCAGCTTTGATTTGCAGACCACAGGTACCATATCACAATATTCTGTCTTGACTGCTGGAACATTTTGCATACCTTCAGTTTTCAGACAACTACAGCTGCAGACATAATAAGACGTACAAAGGTATGATTCTCTCACCGTCTTTCCGCCCAAGAACCTGTTCAGAATCCGACAGACTGATGCTTTCAGACAGGCTGATGTCCGCGTGTAGGTTCCAGCAAAATGGAATGTGGTCAGAGTGTGGCCAACGCGTGATCATCTGACGTCAACGATGACGCCGGCAGCGGACAAGGATGTCTGCCGAACGGCTATTTCCGGTCAGCCATGTCCAGGCCAAAGTGCACAATGTGTATGTGTGTGTGTGTGTGTGTGTGTGTGTGTGTGTGTGTGTGTGTGTGTGTGTGTGTGTGTGTGTGAAACACACGACAGTTCATAGTTACTCTGTGTGTGTGTGTGTGTGTGTGTGTGTGTGGTGTGTGTGTGTGTGTGTGTGTGTGTGTGTGTGTGTGTGAGAGAGAGAGAGAGAGAGAATCTTCGTCATAAAGGCGGCAACAATTTAGCAATCAGATATATTTTTTTATTCGGCCCCTTGTCACTTCAGGGACTAAGAATACTACGCGCGCATCTTGCAGAAAGAGCATTTAAGAAGCGTCAGTCACCATAAATAGTATCATCAGCATTAGAGAGAGAGAGAGAGAGAGAGAGAGTTATCAGACGTGTGGTGTGGGAAATTAATACAAGAACAGAAAAAAAAAATTTTAAAAAAAGAATGGAAAGCCAAGCATTAAACAAGTGAATGACAAATATTTTACCAAAAAAAAAATACATAATTTTCAACTCATCTTTCCCTAAAAAAAAAAAAAAAAAAAATGCATATGATGATATGAGCAATACGCTGGCTCAAACACATTCACTGCATGAGTACATCATAAATCTTTCACATGTTGCCATTTGCATGCACTGATAAAGCGTGTCCAATCAATAATAGTAGCAGTTTATTTTGAACTGTACTACTTGTAAACAACAAACAATCATCTTTGGGAAGTTAAGTAAGTAAAAAAATAATGTTATTGATGATTCATTAATGACATGCACGTACGTATGTAGGCGTTAGTAAGATCAGCTACACTGCGTATCTACGTAACTAGTGAGAGTGTGCACAGTATGTCAACAAATTTTCTTCCGTAAGATTCTGAGCCTCGACGGCATTTCAGCTCAGGCGGAAGTGAGTTCCAGAGAAAGAGGACCAGAATAACGGACTTGTTTTAGATAGGTCAGTTAGCTGTGGGAAGATAGAATAATATAGAATTTCTAGAGTTTCGTGCTAAATTTGCATAGAATTGCCTGTAGGGCTAACCCAGATGCCTTTGTTTTGCATGCTTTTTTTTTTTTTCAATCATTGACAGCAAGCATATCCTGTAGTGAAAAAAAAAAATCAGTCTTTTATATAAACAATAATAATAATAATAATGAATACTTATATATAGCGCCTATTCTCGGCAAGAGACCAAGCTCTAAGCGCTTTACAATCAACACTCGTCTACACAACGGGCTGCCTACCTGGGTAGTGCCGACTGAAGAGCTGCCAGCTGGCGCTTCATTCAGTCGTTTCCCGTGTCATCCCGGCCAATATCGTTCAATATCGATCACTCATTTTCCTTACTTTCTTCATTCTTTCCATTTCTCACGCAGGGTGCATGCTATGTGTAACGTGTCATCCATACCAACGGCCAAAACTGGCCTACTCTTCCGAAAGTTGGTGATGGGATTTTACGTGTGTGCAAGATGTTATGCATGCGTTCACACACGGAACCTCGGTTTATAGTCTCATTCGAAAGACTGTATGGGAAATGGAGTCAGAACCAATGTTAATCCGAGGGAAAAATCCCCCCCTGTACCGAAACGCCCCAGTGGAGGTTCGATCCCGCAACCCCAGGATCACCAAGATTACGAGTCCGGCGCTCTACCAACGAGCTATTCCGGCTCCTAGACTGTATGGGAAATGGAGTCAGAACCAATTGTATTCTATGCTTGCAAATTCCAGGAGAACTGCTCCAAGGTGCATATATAAACGATGATTAAAGGTTTCATAGAATTTGCGCCTGGCTGAGTCAAACCGTGTCGAACAGTAATTGACTGAAAAAGGTATGAAGGCATTCAGGAATAATGTTCTGGCGTGAACGTTCAGAAAGTGCTTGATCCTGCATATTTGATGCGTTTGATTGGATACTGTTTGGCATCATGTTGACGATGTAAACAGCCCAGGAAAGGTTGCAGACAAGGTTTTTGCCAGATAGACGATGATTGATTGTGTCTTTAATTCTCACATTGTTGATAAAAATGATAGGGAAGTGTTTTATGTTTTGTCATCTTTGACAGTTTGTTAAGAGAGAGAGAGTGAGAGAGAGAGAGAGAGAGAGAGGAGAGAGAGAGAGAGACGAGAGAGAGAGAGAGGAGAGAGGAGAGAGAGAGAGAGAGAGAGAGAGAGAGAGAGAGAGAATGTCAAAATGATTTTTTCTTGTTCAGGCCATTGCCCCTCATGAAAAGAGTGCTAGCAAGTACAATCATAGCAAAGACAATCAGAGAGAGACAGAGACAGAGACAGAGAGAGCTGAGTCTTTTTTTATGAAAAATGGGGAAAAAAAAGTTCTTTCAACTGGAAAAAACCGATTAATAAGGGAGGAAGACACGAGTAAAAGATAAGGTATATGATGTAAAAAATTTAAAAAAAAAGAAGAAAAGAAAAAGTTGTGAATAACTACAGGCAATGGGACTGCGGGGGGGGGGGGGGGGGGGGGGGGGGGGGGAGGCAAGGGCAGCGCAAGGATAGGCATTTCAAAATGTAAACGTGGGTAGAAGGACTCGTATCTGATCGGTTGTTCTTCTAATACTTGACCTATCAAAGCAAACGATGAAAGACAACTCCCGCAACATCCTCTCGCTCATCCCCTATCCTGCTGCCCTCCCCCACGCCCCCCCCAATTCCCTCCTCCCCCTCCCCCCGCCCTTAATGAAAAAAAAAAAAAACAGCCAAAACATCAGTAGCTGTGTCTTGACTGTTGATGCAGCATGTGATGTGACAGTGTCAGCTGCAGTAATGTGGGATGTATCGTGAAGACTCAAACGACTAGTTAGGTGTCATCAGTCGTAGAAATGTGAGGTGTGGAATGAACATCTAATCTTGTAGAAATGTGATTTTGTCAGCAAATGTATATAGAAATTTGAGATGTGGAATGAACTTGTATGACGATCTGGAAATTTGAAATTTGAATTTTAATGTGAAGTGTTTCTGATGTAGAAAGTGAATTGTTAAAACTGAAAAAAAAAGAAGAAGAAGAAGAAGAAAAAAAAGGAATGCGAGATATGGACGTGAGCGGTCAGATGTTGTGGAAATGTGAAAACTGTCGTTATGAACTTATTGTCAGATGTTGTTGGAAAATGTGAACTGTGCCATGAACTGTCAGGTGTTGTGGAAAACACGTGAACTGTACTGTTGCATGAACTGTCAGATACTGTGAAATGTGAACTGTCGTATGAACAGTCAGATGTTGTGGAAATGTGAACTGTATGAACTGTCAGATGTTGTGGAAATGTGAACTGTCGTATGAACTGTCAGATGTTGTAGAAATGTGAACTGTCGCATGAACTGTCAGATGTTGTTGAAATGCTGAACTTTGCGTATGAACTGTCAGATGTTGTAGAAATGTGGAACTGTCAGATGTGGAAATGTGAACTGTCGTATGAACTGTCAGATGTTTGTGGAAATGTCAACTGTCGTACGAACTGTCAGATGTTGTGGAAATGTGAACTGTCACATGAAATGTCATATGAAACTGTCAGATGTGGAAATGTGAACTGTCGTATGAACTGTCAGATGGTTGTGGAAATGTGAACTGTATGTATGAACTGTATTGATGTGGTGGAAATATGAATCGTGCAAACTGCCAAATGTTAGAAAAATGTGGAGGTTAGTGGTGTGAAGAATCTGATGTTGTAGACATGTGAATGGTTGAAACTGCCATAGGTAGAGATGTAATGTGGTGTCATCTGTCACTGTGGGATGTAGAAATGTGAATTGTTGTCGGAAACTGCCATAGGTAGAGAATGTAAGACGTGGTGTCATCTGTATAATGGTAGTAGAAATGTGAATTGTTGAAAACTGACACCAAAAAAAAAAGAAAAAAAAGAAAAGAAAAAGAGAAAAAAAAAAAAAAGAAATGTGAGATGAGCTTTTAGATGATGAGTAACTGACACAGGACTGTTGACTGGACGATGATGATGATGATGATGATGATGATGAATTGTGGTGATGATGAATCATAATATAGCGCCTATCCTCGGCTGGAGACCAGCTTGAGCGCTTTACAATCCACACTCGTTTACACAATGGGCTGCCTACCTGGGTAGTGCCGACTGAAGAGCTGCCAAGCTGGCGCTTCTTTCAGTCGTTTGCCGTGTCATCCAATCAATATCGTTCAAAATCCTCACTCAATTTTCTTGCTTCCTTCATTCTTTTCATTTCCTCAGCAGGGTGTGCGTGCTACGTGTAAACGTGTCATCCCCATACCAATGGCCAAACTGACCTTCTCTTCCGAAAAGTGGTGAATGGGATTTTACATGTCTGCACGATGTTTATACCCTCATTCGAAAGGACTGTATGGAAAATAGTCAGAACCAATGTTTAACTGTGGGGAAAATCCCCTTGAATCGAAACGGCCCGGCGGAGAATTCGAACCCGCAACCCCAGGCTCACCAAGATTACGAGTCCGGCGCTCTACCACTGAGCTATTCCAGCTGACTGCGTGAAAGTGGACGCGTTGATCGTCATGCGACCAATGTGATAAACAGGCTATCAAACGAGTCTTTCATAGTCAATGCATTCTGGCAATCATTTTTCTGCTGCTGCTGCAGTCTCCTGACAACTGTAACCGTCAGTTTCATATGCTGTGTGTCTGAAGTGCTGGATCCCTCTCTTTTGTACGTATGCGCACGTGGTGTATGTATGTATGTGTGGGTGGGTGGGTTGGGTGGTGGTGGTGGTGGTGATGTGGTGGTGCTTGCGTGCGTGCGTGCGTGGCGTGCTGGCGCGCGCGCGCGCGGTGTATGTTGTGTGTGCGTTGTGTGGTGTGGGTGTGTGTGTGTGTGTGTGTGTGTGTGTGTGTGTGCTCTCTAGAATACATACGAATATATATATATATATATATATATATATATATATATATATATGTGTATATATATATATATGTATATATATATATATATGTGTGTGTGTGTGGTGTGTGTGTGTGTGTGTGTGTGTGTGTGTGTGGTGGGTGTGTGTGAGGTCCTAGAATATAATATATCCACTTCATCTTCAATTTTTTTTCTTCAATTTCAAATCTTTGCCAAGTCATTACTATAATGATAGAAGAATTGTTAACCTGCACTTGTTTTCCCCCACTACTTAATTGTTCAGCATTATATTGTTTGGTCAATCAGTGGGCGATTGCATCTCTTAGGAGATCCAAGGAAAGGTTGTGTTCTGCACAATTCTTAGCCGCTGACATGCTTGGGTTTTCAACAGCAGAGCTGACCACTCAGACTGTTCCATATGTTTTGATCTCCCTTGCATCCTTAAATGGATCCTCAAGCATAGGCTCAAAGATTGCCCTTACATTTTATACTGTTTTGCGTAATTGTTGTTTTAGTTTTCAATAACTTTTTTCCTCTCCACACTTTCGTTTTGTTTAATTCTATACCTTTCGTTGGGCTGCTTTGGGGTGCTATTGGATTCTTTTCGAACCCTTGGGGGTCGGAACACCACAGGAATATGGGACTGTGGTGTGTCTCTAGCTGAGACCAAGAGAACGGATACAATCAGCCGTGTCACTCTGATGAATACGATCCAGCGGACAAAACATCTCGCGGAGCAGGAGATACGTTACGATCACCTCGGAACAGGAGATCGGAGCAGGAGATGCGTACGATCAACTCGGAACAGGAGATACGTTCTAGGAGCAGGAGATACGTTTAGATCACCTTCGGGGGGAGGGATGCAATAGTTTCCTCAAAGCAGAAGATACGTTTAGATCACCTTCGAGAGGATTGCAATAGTTTTTTCAAAGCAGAAGATACGTTAGATCACCTTCGATAAGGACCTGCAGTGTTTCCTCCTCAGGCAGAAAGCGAAGAGTTTTGATGCGTATCATATACATTTTCCCACTTACTTCATCCTCAAAACTTTCTTGCTCTCAATTTCAAATCTTTGCGAAGTCATTACTATTAATGATGGAAGAATTGTTGATATGCACTTTGTTTTCACCCCCACACTACTTAATTGTTTATATATATATATATATATGTGTGTGTGTGTGTGGAGGGAGGGATAAAGGGGGTGGGGGGGGGGGGGGAAGGGGTTGGGGGTGGGGAAAGCGTTGGTAAGGTGAAAGAGTAGAAGCAAGGGGGAGGGGGGGTTGTGGACAACGCCTGTAAGTGCAGACTCGAAGAGGCGCACGAGTGATAAGGATTTTTTAAACTCGGCAGATCTTTACTAGGCACTTTCATTCAGCAATAAACAAATCTGTTCCTCATAGCGGACGCATCTGCCTATTATTTAATGTAGTAGAATCAAGCTATCCACCACAATCATACATCTACGGTTCCTTAGATAGAACGAGCCGCAATTTATTTCTTTCAAACAGATTTTTTTCTTTTTTTTTTTTTTTTTTTGCTTTCTTTCATTTTCTTTATCTGCCCAGCTAATTACTTCAATTTTTATCAATATTATCATTGAATATGTGTATGTAAGTATACACGTGTGTGTAGAAGTGGGAGTGTGGGCACAAAACCCGTGTGTGTGTGTGCCAGGGTACGCTGTGCGTTGGTCAGTACTTGCACGCGCGCGCGCGCGTGTGTGCGTTTGCGTGTGTGCATTCGCTTGCGCGCGCGCGAGTATGTACATGTATATGCGTGCGAGTGATCTGTAGGCTTGCGTGAGTATACTCCCGCATGCGCACTTCTGCGCATGTGTGTGTATGTGTAAGAGTAGAGATGGAAATCTGGTAGAATTGGGAATTCTACTAGTAGAGATGGCGATCGCCATTTCCACCGGTACAAATGGCGATCGCCATCTCTACTAGTAGACTCGCCAATTCTACCAGTAGAGATGCCGATTTCCATTTGTACCAGTAGAAATAGCGATTGTCATCTCTACTGACCTCGGAGTAGAGACGGCGATTTGGTTAGAATCCGCGAGTCTACTAGTAGAGACCCCAACTGTGTTATTTCCAAGCTCAACTTATAAGAGCAACTCTCTCTCTCTCTCTCTCTCTCTCTCTCTCACACACACACACACACACACACACACACACACACACACACACACACACACACACACACACACAGAGCATGAATTGTGCTATAAATCATTACCGGCGTGAATCTGTCTTTGACTTCGCTGAATCAGTGTTTGTTTTTACAATTACTGCCTTTTTCTTGACGGGTGACACTTGTTTGAGCATGCAAGTGAGGCTCGTTTGCACTTACATTTATTAGTCGTACATTGGCCCTTGCATGAGCACACTGTGGATGTGTGCGTGCTCGCGCTGCTCTTCTGCCACTCAACCATTCTTCTTGAGGCCTGAATGATAGTCCATTCCTGTAGGCTAGCTGGATTAACGTTTTGTAATGCAGGAAAACACACGTTTCTCATGTCAGCTATATCGGTGGGGGAAAATTTGGTTTTCAAGATCCCATCTTTTGAGAACAAAGTATAGAACGTTTTTCTACCTTTATTGTGTACCTGAAGTACTTTGCACAGGAGGATACGGGCATCTGTATTGGTTCTATCAACTTTCTCAATTTCAGTGCTCACAGTATCGCCAGCTTCAAATGTTTTTGTAATGTGTTTAAGTTTGGCATCAGAATTGACTTGCTGTTTGTTGGTAGCCTTGAGGTAGCTTATTAGCTGCAAACCTGCGAATTGTTTTGTGAGGAGGTTCTGTCAGAATGTCAGTGTCATCAGCACCCTCTGTCATAATGTCGGTGTCACCAGCGCCCTCTATCAGAATGTCATTGTCGCCAGTGCCTTCTGTGTCAGAATTTCAAAGTCACCAGTACGTTCTGAAAAAATTCGGTGTCACTAGTACCCTCTGTCAGAATGTTGGTGTCACCAGTACCCTCTGGCAGAATTTCAAAGTCACCAGTACCTTCTGAAGAATTTCAAAGTCACCAGTACCTTCAGTCTGTATTTCAGTGTCAACAGCGTTTTTCTGTCATAGTTTCCTTTTGATTGTTGTGAAAGTGCTTCCCCCACTCTGTCACCTGTGCGTTCAAGTTCTTCAAGTTCTTCCTCAGTTCGAATACCTTCTTGTGCTAACAGCTCCAGTGTACCACAGTCTGTCCTGGCTGACTGCCCGAACAGGACTTCGTACGGTGTTTTATGTGTTGTTGCACTGACTGAGGTGTTTATGGCATATGTAATGTGGTTCAGTCCCTCCTACAGCCACCCTGTCTTCGGATTTTCTGCCATCCACTTGCCAAGTTTCAACTCTAGATCTCCATTGCCCCTTTCCACACATCCCTGGGATTGTGGATGCCGTGGTCTGCCATGGAGGATGACCAGCTCTGGCCACCTTAACGTCAACTCATCAATCACCCTGGCCACAAATTCTCATCCGTTGTCACTCTTGAAGAAGCCTAGGGGACCCGAACAAACTGAATGTATGGACAAGTTTTTCAGCAACTTCCGCAGCTCGTTTAAGACGTCAACGGATGCGACCAGCTGAATTTGCTGAAGTGATCTGGCATGTGGAGAATCCATGTGTAGTTACCATCAGGCCTGCTGGTCATGTCTATCAGATCCATTTTGCATGCGAGTCATGAAACCCAGTGAGATGATCGGCTTCCCTGCAGGTGGTCTTTTCACAGGAATGCGCGTCGAACATTCTGGGCATGTGCGGACAAAGATCTGGATCAGGTCATGTCGAATCCAGGAGTAGCAGCTTTTAACCTCTTCCCATTTCCACACGGCCAGAATGACCAGCATGAACATGGCATCTGCAACCACAAAGTAAACCCGAAAAATCAACTTTTTTTGGTCACCGACAGGGAAATTTCCGATCAAGCAACTGAGCAAGCTTGAACATCCAGAGAGAGAGAGAGAGAGAGAGGGGGGGGGGGGGGGGGCGAGAGAGAGACACTGACTTTTGTTTATTGACGGAGAAGTTCTTAGCACACTACAACCATTTTCAAACTTGCCGTCACTAAACTACTAATTTTCGTACAAATAACTACTCACCACACTTGAGGTTGGTATACAAGTACAGAGAGAGAGAGAGAGAGAGAGAGAGAGAGAGAGAGAGAGAGAGAGAGAGAGAGAGAGAGAGAGCAGACAGACAGACAGACAGAGACAGAGAGACAAAGATAGAGAGATAGAGAGAACAAACCATTATTTGTCATATTACTAAGATGCCTCAATAGCACCATACACCCCCTCAACCAACCACCCATTGCTTTCTGATTTTTTGGCAGTTTCCGAAAAGGAAGGCTAGACTGCTAAGACCCTAAGAGTAAGACCGGCCGGCTAGCCGCCTCCCACCCACAACCCCCCCACCCGCCCCGCCCCCACCCACCCCACCCACTGTCCCCACATCCAGATCTCTCCGAAAGAGAGAAATTGTTATTCATCCCTGATGGAAGTTATCAGTAGTAACGTAGTAAACACCATTCACAAAGTTGCCATTTCTATTCTACACAAAAAAAAGAATGCAGAAATATAAAATGCATGAATGGTAAATGGGAGAGAGAGAGAGAGAGAGAGAGAGAGAGAGAGAGAGAGAGAGAGAGAGAGAGAGAGAGAGAGAGAGAGAGAGAGTTGTATACTGTCTTCTGCCTGTCCCCATCTATGATTTTCAACGTCCTAGACGACTGTTTTTTTTTTTCCTTGACTGCCATATGTAGTGAGTTTGGGGGATTTTCAAGTGCTCTGAAATGTGCCTTCACCTGTTCTAGGATGTGTCTTACCTGCACCGAAGGAAGGTGAAGCAGGTATCACGTAAATTCAGTTGGCGTGTCCTTTGTAGTTCCCAAGATCAATCTCATTGCTTCATTTTAGATTCTTTCTGATTTCAGAAGATTGCTCTTGGACAGTGTTGTAAGTCCTAATCCATAATCAATCACACTGAGTACAATTTTGTGATACAGTCGGTAGAATTGGCGATGTTCAATGCCTTTAGCTGTCATTGCTTTCAATGCAGCCAGGCCCTTTCAGCATTTAAGAACAATGTTTTCAACATGTTTTCTAAAGATCAGTATGTTATCAAAGCCTATACCCATATAACGTAGGCTGTCAGTTAATTCATCTTGTGTTCCTTTGAAGGAAACTGGTAAGGGTGATTGTCCTGGTGTCTTGTTGCTTAGAGTGCAGATCAATGTAGGGTTGATGGACGATCCAGTTTCATGACATCATTGAGCGATATTGTTCAGCTGCTACTGAACTTCTTTCGTTCTTTCTTGAGCAGCACGGAATTGACCATTTCCTGTCTTGTTCACATTCTTGAAACACACACACACACACACACACACACACACACACACACACACACACACACACACACACACACACATTTTTTTTCGAATGACGTGATGCATTTCGATCATATAACCTGTTGCATAGCTGCTACCGTAGGTTTCGCAAGAGTGTACTAACCTTACATTACTGTATACGTTCCGCACCGTACGTTCACCTTTCCTTCACATAGTTTGCCAGACAGTGGAAGGTGAACGGAGGAGGGAGGACACTTCGGGCTTGGGAGGAAGTGGGAGGGCGGGGGACTAAGGGAGGGGGGGGGGGGGGGGGGGGGGGGGGGGGGGGGGAGGCACTTTGGTCAGCCGGCAACCCAGACTTCCTCGATGGGAATACAGCCTGGACTTGGGAGGACAACAAGGGGTACCCTAGATATGCCACAACGGACAGTATGGACTGCCCCGTGTTGTCCTCCATCCCCATCTGTCTAGGACATTGGCTAGCCCATGTAGTCCACAGGGTAGTGGAGTAGGAGGCAGTTTGGGTCGGGACACAGGCTGTCCCAATTACTTTCATCTACGTGCTAGCAGCCATTTAACATACATCTTGATGCACAAACGAAAATAAAAATGAAAGATTGGCGAGGAAAGCTGTAGCCGGTCAGGATGGGGAGGGGCGGGCGTTACGGGCAGGGGCGGGAGGGTGGGTGGGGATCTTTCAGGCATGATGAAATTTTGAATATCAATCCCTGATCTGTCTAAGGCAGCGTGTTTCAGACATCCGACAGGAAAACATTGATAAGAGAACTGGAAGCTTCTCGAATAGCGGAAATTGTCCCTCCAGGACTTCTCCACTCAGTCTCCTTCCGGTGCCTCCATCCTCCTCGGAACAGGTCATGCCCCCAGGTCCTCCGAGCATTCGAGAGAACCTAACAGAATGAGACAAATCATGTAGCGCGCGCGCACACACACACACAACCACTCTCTCTCTCTCTCTCCACACACACACACACACACACACACACACACACACACACACACACACACACACACACACATATATATATATATATATATATATATTAAAAAATAGACGCACTCTGTCGTACTGGAGAGCATTTTTTTTGTGCTTTTCACAGCTTAACAAGAAATCAGAATATCCAAAAATGGTCTTGAAAAAATTTCTTTCTTTTTTTTTTTTTTTTTTTTTTTTTTTTTTTTTTACTTTTCTCCAGCATTGCAGCGAAAGTAACAGATGTGTCATTAGGTTTTTGTGTACACAATCTAGAGGTCTTTATTATTAGCAGCACACATCAAATAACTCCTATACAGTTCATGGAATGGCAGTTAAAATGTCTGATGTGCGAATGATCACATTCTACGAAACAACAGAAAAGGATGATTATCGCCACACTGGATGGATGAAAAATCCATCAGATTCTCACATTCTAAGAAAACAGCGGAAAAGGATGAGTGTTGCCACAGCTGGACGAAAAAGAGACATTCATCAAATTCTCAGATTCTGTGAAACAACAGATAAGGATTAGTGTTCCCACACTGGACAGGTGGAAACCTCCATCAAATTTTCACCTTCTGTACAACAGTGGGACAGGACGATTGTTGTCACACTCGACGGGAAAAAAAGACATCCTCAAATTCTTACAATCTATGAAAAAAAAAGGACAATGGTTGCTACACTGGACAGAAAACTCCCTCAAACTCTCACAATCTGTGAAACAACAGAAAGGACAATTTTGCTGCCACACTGGACCGAAAGAAAATCCCTCAAATGTCACAGTCTTTGAAAGAGCAGGTAAGGTTGATAGTTGCCACAACTGGACAAAAACCAAACAAAAAACACAAACAAACAAGAACAAAAACAACAACAACAACAAAACTCAACCCGTGAACAGTGAAGAGAAAGATCTCAAAATGATGATAATATTGCTTTTCACCCCTCGTAACACCGTAGTCACATGATTACACAAAGGCATCCAAGTACATGTGCGTGCAGCACTTCTGTCAAACTTGTAGTTTGATTCTCACCAATAGGTACCTAACAAGATGCAAAGCATATAAACGTAGGCCTTCTCCCAGGTTATCTGAATACGCGTGAGATATTCCATAAAGAAAAAAACCGTTTTGGGCCGCTATAGCCGTTAGTAACGGCTATTCTGGTAAACATCGGGCCATCATCTGTGACCCGTAATTAAAATACAAATTTTCAGAAAGATCGCCCGAGTACTTTCTGAGATTTTCCATAAAGAGGAAAACCATTATGGGCCGTTATAGCCGTTAGTGACGGATATAACTGTAAAATAAACATCGGACATCATCCGTGACCCATAATGAACATACCTACAAATTGTCAGAAAGATCGGCCAAGTACTTTCTGAGATAATCAATAAAGAAGAAAAACCGTTAGTGACGGATATAACGGTAAAATAAAACATCGAGCATCATCCGTGACCCATAATAATAACATACCTACAAATTTTCAGAAAGATCGGCCAAGTACTTTCTGATATAGTCTATAAAGAAGAAAAACCGTTATGGGCCGTTATAGCCGTTAGTAAAAGAGCACATCGGGCATCGTCCGTGACCCATAATGTACATACCTACACATTTTCAGAAAGATCGGCCCAGTGGGTTTTGTCTGGAGTGAGTGGAACACATTTCGACCACGGACGGACAGACAGACAGACACACATACACCATTTCTGCGTTCCCATTGTAAAGTACTCCGTGTTCTACAAGAACTGGGAGTACAAAAATGAGTTCTGATATGCTGCGGTGTCTTCACCTCCAAAATACTTACTTTGACACTTCTCTTTGGAAGCTACAATGATTGCCAGTGTCGACGGCGCAATTTCAAATTCTTCTGCCATTATCTTTCTCTGATTTGTTGGGTTTCTTTCAAGTCCTTGAATTATTTAATTTTTTTTCACTTTAGCAACAGACCTTTTGCGACGTTTAGACGCCATGATAAAATGGCCTGTCAAATCAAAGCCTGACACCCACCTCCCCCTCACACTCCAGCCTCGTCCCTCTAGCATCTCTCCTCGTCCACAGTCGCTCAGTTTCACCCCACTCACATTACAGGACATTAGAAAACGATTGTCCTGCGAAGATCTCTTACTTAGTGTGCTCTGGAGTGTCACTAATGTAAGAGTAAACTCCGTAGTCGCACCTCCACGTCCACGCTCACGCTAATGTGGATGTTCCTACAGGGACATGGGGCAGGATGGACATGACAAAGTCATGGCTAACGCGGGCACGGGCGCGTGTAACCAGTGCGATAGCAAACTAGTACTCGGAGACTCGAGAGAGAGGAACCGCAGGCTAGACCGGTAGGGTCGACGGAGCTCATCAGCCTTGGCAGGCAGTCCATATAGGAGAGGGAAAACCCCGATTCCAACACGGGGTAGATGGAGCTCGTTAGCCTTGGCAGGCAGTCCATCTAGGAGAAGGAAAACTCTGACTTCAAACCCGAAGAAAGCCCCTACGGTGGAGCAGTAAGGGTTTTTCTCCTAACGACTGCAAAAACGGATGAAGGCAACTCCAGGAATGGGTAGGAAAGACTCATAAGCCGTGGTAGGCAGGCTTTACCTGGGAGAAGGACACTCTGAATTCAAACCATGAGCTACTCTGAAGACAGCACGTGTCGGCTGAGGACAGCGGGTAGACCTTCTGATCCAGCACCCGAAGACAGAAGACCAGACACGTACGCATTATACCCATCATGGTCATGCGTCAAACGGATATAAAATGGTATGGTGCTCATCCCGCGGACCGCCAGGCGGTGACAGTGCCGGGCCCTCAGCCTCAAAGGGGCCCACCCTCTGCTACTGGAAAGACAACGCACCAGGAATTGAATGGATGGCAACACCAGAGGTCCTGTCCCACGTTCGACAGCCTGCGGCGTGAGTTCTGGCCCGATGCCGTGGAACTCCAAGAAAAGCTGTGGGAAGGGCGGACTCACTCCGACGGACCGCTGACTTTGCCCAAGCTACCGGACTTTCTATCTGACCAGCATGACCAGGGAATGCAGAAGAAGAAGAAGAAAACGATTTTTTTTTTGCTTACGAATTACAGAGGTAACGTTTACCATGCAACAAAGAGTAAACAATATCTTGTATTTTCAATCTATCCATGTGAAGTTTTGTAAGAAAATGAAAAAAGCTTAGGTTATGCAGCTGGTCAAACACACATGTATAAACGTGTGTGCTTTCTATTTAGAGCAACGCGTAGAAAGCTCTACATTTCATGTGCGATGCGGACACCCCTCCGTCTCCTTAGAACAGCGAGCGACCGTACGAAGCAATATGATGATGGATTATCCCGTCGCGTCCGACGGATGAGCAGGCAGGCAGGTCATCTGCTGATGTGGGTCCTCATGTGGGAACGAAGACCAATTCTTGAGGCACAAAGTCTTCCACAGACGCACTGGGTGCATGGAGTCCCTGCAAGGATGGGCCCCCGTTTTCTCCCGATTCCTCTTTTCCTGGATGGCGGCTGCTCTGTTGCCCTCGAATGCCTTTGTGCCCTGGGTACACCGTTGCTTCCACTGTGTTCTGTCAAGGGCGACATCTTCCCAGGAAGCAGTGTCGAT
Source organism: Conus betulinus (assembly GCA_016801955.1). Lineage (NCBI taxonomy): Eukaryota > Metazoa > Mollusca > Gastropoda > Neogastropoda > Conidae > Conus > Conus betulinus. The sequence continues at coordinate 251,820 of JADBJO010003047.1, read as the reverse complement.
GTTGCAGCTTCTAAGGTGGGCCTTCAAAGTGTCTTTGTATCTCTTGAAAGGCCTTCCTTGGTCACGTTGTCCTTCCATCAGTTATCCATACAGCAGCGTCTTTGGAATTCTGCTAATAGTGCTTAGTGGAGCGAGATATAAGTGATAATAGTAAAGATAATCATATAAAGAGCAAAAGGAATAAAAAAAAAAATCAATCAAAATAAATAAACGGCTTTAATGGGTGGTGATGGTGATGATAGTAGTTGTATGTTGGGGTGTGGGTGATGCTAATAAGATAAAATGTAGGGAGAGCGGGGGGAGGAGGGGTAAAATGAAATAAAATAGAAAATGAAAAATAAAATGGAGAGTGGCTGCAACTTCTTAATGAAGTGGGTAGTGGGGAGTATGATGGTGGTGTGTGTATATGTGTGTATGTATGTGTGTGTGTTGGTGGAAGGAAGATATTGCCAACTGGTGTTGACGCGGTGGGTATGTCTATTTGTGTCACTGTTGGATGTTTGATGCCTTGGGGCTGTAGCGTGCCAAGTTTGGCAATGAGATGGATCTCTCGGGGACAGAAGTTGCAGCGCCCCCCCCCCCACCCCCCCCCCCCCCCCTCCTCCATGTTTGATCTTATTAGCATTACCCACACCCCCACAATCAACTACCCACACATAACTACTACTCATTACCATCACCACCCATTAAAGCTGTTTATTTATTGATTGACTGATTTTGATTCCTTTTGCTTTTCATTTATTTTTTCCCACTAAGCACTATTATCAATCCACCATAATCACTACCGTCACTAATACATCATACTATTCTACAAAACAAGCCACAAACCCCATTGTTTCACACGCCCTCCCCTTTTCTCTCCGCTCCCCCCCTCCCCCCCCCCCCCCCCACTATATCCTTTCCATGACCCCCCCCCCCCCCCCCCCCCCCCCCCCCCCCCCCCCCCCCCCCCCAGCCATTTTGATCGCGACGCGAACATGAGAAAATAAGGGGTGTCTCGTTCTTCGTTTTCACTGTCCTAAATGTTATTTGTTTTCGCCTGAAGAAGACCCAAGAGGCCGAATGCATTGTGTCTTATCCTGTACTCTGTTTGTTCTGTGTACTTGGTGGTAACTAACTCCTTCTCTTTCTAAATTTTGCTTCATTTTCCGCCCTCAGTCACTCCGTTTTGAAATGTAATGACCTCTTTGTTCTTCTTTAGGCCAGGTAGGTGGCAATATTCAAGACAATGAAAGCGAAGAACGAGCAATCACTGATCTCCTCAAAGTGGGCGCAAAATGGATGTGTCATTGATGAATGGCTGACGTCCGTTTTGGGCCCAGTTTGAGGAGATAAGAGATTGCTCGTTCTTCGTTTTCTTTGGATGTTGTTTATCTTGCCTGAAGAATTCTGAACAGATTAAAAAACGCGATGTGTTTTCGTCTTGTAATCTGTTTGTCTCTTCCTTTCGGCGGAATAGTAATCGTTCTTTAAAGTTGTTTTTTTGAGTAAATTTTGTTTTTTTCGAGTTTCCCCCAAGACACCGTTTCTAAACGCACACACTTTACCTAGGTCAGATCATAAGTGGCTCGATCTCGGTGATGTAGTCTATCTATCTGACCAGCGCGTTGCACCCATTTTAATGCCGAGTTCGTCAGGCAGATGCTAACTGTCATCCCGACTTTCTCCCTCCCTCCCGTAATCCTCAATCTCAGTTGTTTCAATTTCATCTTTTGAATTTTGCAAGATCAATTTCATGACGTCAGCACTTCAGTGAGATCTAATGGCTGAGCGATTGTGGTGCACAGCGGTCTGCTACTTGCGATCAGTAAGAATTACCG
>JADBJO010003047.1:237500-240000 GCA_016801955.1 Conus betulinus | reverse complement strand
CTCTCTCTCTCTCCCTCTCTCTCTCTCTCTCTCTCTCTCCCCCCCCCCCCCCCCCCCTCCTCTCTCTGTGTTCGAACGTATCAACTTGACCTGATCTTTTGGTGCCTCCATCTTTGGACAGTGTGAATATGATACGTGTAAGTGAAAGAAAAGGGGATATTATACAGGTGTTTATGCACAAATGTTGTTTGAAAGGAGATTGGAATTGTTGAAAATAATAACTGTAGTTTTTGCAGCACATCCAAAGATAGCATTGATCATATGTCTTGGAAATGTCACCATGTACAAGTATTTGGGAATGCTCTCATTGGCTTAATGAAAGAAAAAATGTTTGAATGCTGAAAATGTCCTTTTGACAGAAGCACTCGTATTACTTGGCTATGACAATATGATTGTGGGCGACACCGTCTTTTACTTTATAATACTATTTGCGAAGCATTACATATACGTTTGTAAAATAAACAACACCCTGCCACAAAAAACAAGTATTCATAAACAAATTAAATTAAGTATAAAATTGAAGAACATATTGCATATTTGAAATTAAACCATGCAGATTGTTTGACCAGACCATTAACGGATATTAACAGCTATGCCCTTTGGTCTTTTTTTCTTCAACAAGTTGCACTAAAAGATTTAGAAGTGTAAGATGAAATGTGTAAATGAACACTTTTTGTGCATTAGTAGAGGCCTGATTTCAATATTTTGCCAAACATAATGATGTGAAAAACATCCCTGTCAGCATGATTTTACTTGATACATCCACCGCTGTTCTCTCTCTCTCTCTCATCTCTCTCTCTCTCTCTCTCTCTCTCTCTCTCTCTCTCTCTCTCTCTCTCTCTCTCTCTCTCTCTCTCTTCTTAGATAATGTTTTGCATGTATTTGTGAATTCACATTGTAGTGTGTGTGTGTGTGGTGTGTGTGTGTGTGTGTGTGTGTGTGTGTGTGTGTGCGCGCGCGTGCGCGCGCGCGCGCGCGCGCGCGCGTGTGTGTGTGTGTATGTGTGTGTGTGTGTGTGTGTGTGTGTGTGTGTGTGTGTGTGTGTGTGTGTGTGTGAATGCAAATTTTTAAAAAGTTTTAAAAAAAAAAGAAAGAAAAGGGAATAAGAAACCCATCTGTTTACAAACAGCACAAATTGATCATGAATGATTGCATGACAGTTCTTTGATCACTCTTTTTTCGTTCTGTTACATTAGATTGTGTGCTCTCTCTCTCTCTCTCTCTCTCTCTCTCTCTCTCTCTCTCTCTCTCCATGTAATATTTGATAAGGAAAAAAAGGTCAAAGACCGAAAAAGAAATGATGGTAAGACACTGAGTGGCTAGACACGTTCTCCTCTTTTTCTGATGTATTTCTTTTCTTTCTTTATTTCTTTTTTCTTTTGGCCTTCATTTTTTTTTTTTTTTTTTTTGTACGTGCATGGAAAGCATTTTGAGAGACCCAGGTCTGGCACCCTGGGAGAGCCAACAACGCTGGAGACACCTGTGAACAGTTCAGTTACGCCTAGAAATGTTTCACAGGAAGAAGAAGAAGAAGAAGAAGAAGAAGAAGAAGAAGAAGAGAAGAAAGAAGAAGAAGAAGTTAGAAGTAGATAGGTGGATGAGAAGGTACAGGAGCAGCAGCAGCAGTAGCAGCAGCAGCAGCAAAAAGTAGTAGTAGTAGTAGATGTATCAATAGTAGCGGCAGAAGAAGAAGAAGAAGCAGCAGCAGCAGCAGCAGCAGCAGCAGCAGCAGCAGCAGCAGCAGCAGCAGGAAGTTAGAAGAACAACAAGAACAAGAACAAGAACAAAAAGAAATACATACGCATCAATAGGACTGGATTTGATGTTTATGTTGTCATACCTACTGTTGTTCCCATTTACACGTTTTTTCCAATATAAATTTCTTCTTTTTTTTTAATCAAACGAAAAATATGAAAAAAAATGAGGACTTAATCACTGCAAATCGCTCATCATTTTAGTATCTTTAATTAATCTTATCAAGGTACGGACTTTTCCTTGTGATTTTTTTTTTTTTACTGTAGATCGACAGGTAATCTTCCACAAGCAATATTAGTCTTATTCTATATTATTTTGTGAATTTCTGGGGCAGTCCATACGGGGTGACCTTTTTTTTTTATTTTAGTCATGACCTATTTTTTTTATTCTGGGGCAGTCCATACGGGGTTGACCTTTTTTTTTTATTTTAGTCATGACCTATTTTTTTATTCTGGGGCAGTCCATACGGGGTTGACCTTTTTTTTTTTTTTTAGTCATGACCTATTTTTTTTATTCTGGGGCAGTCCATACGGGGTTGACCTTTTTTTTTTTATTTTAGTCATGACCTATTTTTTTTATCTGGGGCAGTCCATACGGGGTTGACCTTTTTTTTATTTTAGTCATGACCTATTTTTTTTATTCTGGGGCAGTCCATACGGGGTTGACCTTTTTTTTTTTTTTTTTTTAGTCATGACCTATTTTTTTTATTCTGGGGCAGTCCATACGGGGTTGACCTTTTTTTTTT
>JADBJO010003047.1:217500-230000 GCA_016801955.1 Conus betulinus | reverse complement strand
ATGAGATTGTGAGGCCTATCATCATCCCCACCCTCCAGGCCATGGGACCAGGCTCCATTCTTCAAGATGACAACGCCACTCCTCATCGCGCTCTGGTGGTCAGGGACCTCCTGCAGCGTCAGCAGGTTTTCCCGTACGGACTGGCCAGCCCGATCCCCGGACTTAGCACCCATCGAAAACCTCTGGGACATCCTCGGACGCCGAGTCATGGACAACCCATCCTGTGCCTGTTGATGTTGCTCAGCTGTTCCAGTCCTGCAGCAGGAGTGGCTCGCAATCCCTCATCAGGTGCTGCAGAACCACGTCCACTCCATGCGGCGACGGCTGACAGAATGTCTAGCAGCAAATGGTGGTCACACCAGCTACTGAACATGAACAAAGTGAATTGACATTTCTTGCAACTTTTCGAAAGGGGGGTGGGGGTGGGGGGTGGGGGGGTCATTCTGATGTCTGTCAAGGTGATGAAATGTGTCTTGTTGATGGGGTTTTTTTTTTTCAGTTGAGTCAGAAGATGAAATGTCAAAATAAATTATCCTATCAGATGGATGTGTTTTCTTTTTGTTGTTTGCTCCTGAGAGAGGATGTTTCTTCCGGCCCTTAACTTGTGTTGACCAGTGTATCTCCTACCAATTGCAGTGAAGTTTACAGAATTAGACAAATCACGTAGCCCTACACGTATGAAAATAATTTCGTCACGCAGCAACAGATGAACTCCGAGGTCTCTCCTTACCAATCTCAAGGTAGTTAACAGAATTAGACCAATCACGTAGCCCGACACATATGATCATGCAGCGACAGATGAACGTCGATATCTCTCCCGACCAATCGTAATGAAGTTAACAGAATGAGCCAATTATGTAGCCCAATACATATGATAATATTCACCAGACGGAGGTGAAAAGTGAAGACGATGTTTAAACAATGTGGAGTCTAATCACGCTTCATTCTGTTTAAGTTCCACGTCATCTTCAGATAGGAACAACATAACGGCTAACTTAAACGGGAAGAGACCAAATAGAAAATCTTTTGGATATAGGGTCAGCCCGAAGAACGAGAAAAACGACTGAATGTAGCGTCAGCAGGCAGCGTTTTGGTCGGCTCTACCCAGGTAGGTCATCCGTTGTGTAAACGACAGCGCGGATTGTAAAGCGCTTAGAGCTTGGTCTGCAACTGAGGATAGGCGCTATATAAGTATTCTGAATACGAATGTTAATAATAGTAATAAAAATGATAACAAGAACAAAAAAAGCAAGAACACAACAACAACAACAACAACAACAACAATAATAATAGTAATAATAATAATAATAATAATGATAATGAAGGCATCCTGACACAAATTGTCCCCCGGGCCACAATGCATGGCTGAGTGACAGTTCGTGCTGTAACAAACAGGATACGACCAAAGTGTCTCAGCAGTAGTGCAGTGTCTTGTCTGCCGCGTGCCCACTCGAAGACTTAGTTCCAACAGTCCCCCTTTACGCAGCCGACACTGTCACTAAGAAGCGTGTAATCAGCGCAGAGCATAGGAAAGAATAGCGGCAAATGGCCCGAAATGGAGTTGCCTACTCCCCTAGTTCTTATTTTCTCTCCCCCCCCCCCCCCTCCCCTTATTTCCTACATCATTTCATCTGAGATGTTCCTAACCAATAGTATAACACTCTCTCAAGCTGATTCTGACTAGTCTGACTTTAATTTCATACCCGCTCAATTGTCACAAAGTATTCATTTAGATCTTATCACGCCGTTTATCAAACGCTTGTGTGTGTGTGTGTGTGTGTGTGTGTGTGTGTGTGTGTGTGTGTGTGTGTGAGTGTGTGTGTGTGTGTGTGTGTGTGTTTTCTTTTTTTTTTGTTTTTTTTTTTTTATTGCTAAGTCATTTATTACTTAATTATTTATTCATGTATTTATTTTGTTTGTTTGTGTGTTGTGTTTTTTTTTATCATTTATTTGTTTTACATATCTATTTATCTATCTATTCATTTATTTATATCTATTTATTTTTATTCTTTCATTGGCTCTGTATCCATGTCTTGTGCAACCATGGTTTAATAACCAGTCAACACACAGCTTTTGCTCAGAAGGTAATGGCACTGTTGACGACGTGAGAAGAGGGAGCAAGGAGAAAAGGAAACAAAAACAGATATAACAAAAAACCCAGAAAGCTAGTGACCTAACGCGATGACGATGGCTCCTCTGTTGTGACAGGGGCGACGAATGGCAGTGGCCTAGGGCAAACATGGCAACTCTCTGCCCTCACTAATTACTTCCAGACAGGAAACGTGATGGCTCTCCGTTCCCATCCCTCTCCTCCCTTCTTCACTCCCTTGTCCCTACCGCAGCTTCCTTCCCCCCCCCCCCCCCCCCCCCCACCACACTCCATCACCTGCCACACCAGCCCACCTCCTTTCCGAACTCGTCAACCTCCTCCCCCCCCCCCCCCCCTTCCAAGTCCTTTCTGTCCTGTTCCCCACCCCCCCCCCTCCCACTTGCTATTAGTACACAGTGAGGGAAAGGTGGGGATGATTTATTCTATGACACTCAGTGTACTCTTCTCTTCTCTCTCTCTCTCCTCTCTCTCTCTCTCTCTCTCTCTCTCTCTCTCTCTCTCTCTCTCTCTCTCTCTCTCTCACATATCAGTTTGTTTGTTCAGAAACGGATATGTCGTTCATGAACCTTCGCTTTTCTTCTGACATATATTTCTACATTCTTTTATCTATGCTTTCTCTCTGTCTCTGTCTGTCTCTGTGTATGTCTGTGTGTCTATCTGTCTGTCTCTGTCTGTCTGTCTGTCTGTCTGTCTGTCTCTCTCTCTCTCTCTCTCTCTCTCTCTCTCTCTCTCTCTCTCTCTCTCTCTCTCTCTCTCTCAGAGCGGACAAAGTGTTTATTTACGAAGACAATCAACAAGTAAACGCGTTTTTTTTTTTTTTTTTTTTTAAAGTTGTCCTTGGCCTTTATCCAGACAACACTATCAAATAGTGGAAGAGAAAAGTATCACATTATGTTTTTAAAAACATGAATTCAAAAGAACAACACACACACACACACACACACACACACACACACACACACACACACACACACACACACACACACACACACACACACACACACACACACACACACACACACACAGAGTTGAAGAAAGAGTGAAATTTATCACCAACTTCACGGAAACAAGAAAAAAGACAAACAAGACATAATGAATTAAAGCTGGACGGTTCCAAGGAATGAGGGATTGACGAACGGAAGGAAGGAAAGACGATGGGGATTAAAAAAAAAAAAAAAACGGACTGGAAAAGGAAGGTAAACATGAATGAGGGAATGAAAGAAGAACGAATGGATGAAAGAACGGAAAAGAGATTTTAAAAAAATAAAATAAAATAAATAAAAAACGGACGGAAATAAAACTGTGCATGGGAAGAACAGCGAGACAGTCCTGACAGACTTCTACTCAGAATCATCATGCTCGGGTTTCACAGAAGAAGACGATTTTCATCCAGAAATTTCCACCCCCGGGCGTCTCGCTAAAAAAAAAAAAAAAAAAAATCCTGACCAACTCCGCAAGTGTCTGTGTCTCTCGGGCCTGTCTGATGCCAGGGTATGTCAATAAAAGGAAGCGTAGAGTGCAGCCCTGCCATGTACTCTATGACTAGAATGGAACTCCATGCCGTCATTGTCTTTCTCATCCTAACTGTGTATCATAAAAGAAAAACTCTCGAATCCTGAAGCCTGCCCCTTTGTGCTGTGCTCTGTGGTGATCTCAGATTTGATTTCGTCTCTGTGTCCAAGCCTATCGCGATTTTATGCTGAAGTCATCGGTATCTGGCAGGTCTTGAGGAAGGTCTTTGACCGGAAGTGACGGAGTTGCCCGGAGGGGGACGCTCAAGTACCTGAGCACCGCGACTAATGGGAGAGATGGTGTGTGTGTGTGTGACATCCTGAGCAGTTTTAGACTAGACCAGGCGTCATTAGACGCCCATTACGGAAGCAATGCAGAGTTTCCTACGGCGGGTGGCCGTCGCGATCTGATATCCTTTGCCATCTGTACGCGGCGGTGATGAGCTGCTGTAGAAGTGTGGGTGTGTAACGGGTGGTCCCGGAGAGAGAGAGAGAGAGAGAGAGAGAGAGAGAGAGAGAGAGAGACAGACAGACAGACAGACAGACAGATTGACAGAGAGAGAGAGAGAGAGAGAGAGAGAGAGAGAGAGAGAGAGAGCCGCTGAAGGGAACGCAGGGCCAAATTAATCCTCAGGCTCATCACAGACAGCTGTAGGCTGCTCGTTCTCCACGAACCAAACCGCATGATGGAAAGACAAATCCCACCTCTGCAAGCTACCTTACATGTGTTCTCTCTCTCTCTCTCTGTCTGTGTCTGTCTGTCTGTCTGTCTGTCTGTCTGTCTGTCTGTCTGTCCGCCCATCAGTCTGCCTGCTGTCAGAACACATTAGTATAGTCAAAGTCATAGGTTTCTGGAGTAAAAGCTTGAGATTAATGCCATCAACCACTCATAAAGATGCCAAATAACCAGATTGGAGAGAGAGAGAGAGAGAGAGAGAGAGACTCAAGACTCAAATGTTTTTATTCATAAAGGCCATAGCCCCTTAGAATGGGGATATACATTTTAAGTCGCACATGCATGTTGGTCTTTTCATGTCGTATAAACACTTCTCCTTTTAAATGCCTTATATAAATAAATAGCTAACTTTTTAAACGGTGCTTGCATTTGGTGATGCCATTAACAACGTTAACTTGAACAGACAAGGATAGTTAAAATACTTTTTTGCGGAATGAATTGTTCTCTAAGATCTCTTAACATTGGGCAAGCCAGCACAAAATGAACTTCGTCTTCTTTTACATTTCGACACAATGGACAGATCAGATTTCTTTCGCATAGCTGTCTATAGCGATAGTAATGACTAGCAATATCAGATACACCGAATCGAAATCTAGTCATAATGTGTTTGAAATGCTTGTCTATTTTCATCGTAATGTATACTGGTATACAGCGCAAATGACTATACGTTCTGTATAATTCAAATCTCTCACTATTTTGTACGTGTGTGTTCCAATTTTGCCAACTGCAATCAATCAATCTTTCTCGGAACATCTTCATAAAAGCATTCATATCACCAACACCTTGGTTGAGCCATACAAAACCAAATCCGTATTCATATAGTTTCATTCTAACATTTGTTACCCAGTTTTTCTTACCTCTATTGTCCAGTTCTAACAGCATTCTATACGCTTTGCGTGGTAACCTGTGATCTTGCATCTGTGATATTTTTAACCAATATCGAATACATTTTACAACAGAATTCAAATGAATAGGATATCTAGCTGTTTCACCGTATACTAAATCATTTGGTGTCTGCAACGACACCCCAAGAAATTTCTTTAGAGCAAACAATGTGAGTTGGTGTTTGGTACAAGAAGTCGCACAACCAATGCTCTCCGGATTATAAGTCTATTTTGATGGTATAAGAGCGATCTACATCTCCAGATTTGGTCAGGTACTGCGTGAAGAACTATGCCGTCTGGAAGTACGGATTTCAGGGCGATATGTGGCAGTTTCTGCTTCGTATTTCAGTGCTTCATGTTCAAACGAGCGAGAGAGAAACTTGTTATGCGGGTCGCCATGATAAAGTTGAGGCGCGGAGCAGACGGGTGCTATGTTAGGTCTGCTCCTCTCGTATTTGTTCTGGGGAGGTTTTCTTCTCCAGTGTGGAGACGTTGAGACCAACCCAGGGCCAAACCATCCCCCAGACCAGAGACATGAGGCAGACCCGACTGGCCAGGCCAGCGGAGAAACAGCAAGTCGTAGACCCAGCATGGAGAGACCTGGCCATCCCCCCGACGGAGCCTCCAGTTTACCAGGGAAAGAATTTTCGCTTGCTGACGTCATGTGCAAGTTAAACTCCATGGAGCTGAAGTTTGACGCCAAGTTAGATGAGGTGAAGCAAGATTTGCACGCCCTGCGCGAGGAGTACGGTATCATGCAGGGGGAACTGGGGAATCTCCGGGAGCAAGTTAGCAGTCTGCAGCAGCAAAACCTGGACCTGACGAAGAAGATTGAGGACTTGGAAAACAAAACTGATGATCTCGAGGGGAGATCCAAGAGAAACAATCTGATCTTTTATGGATTACCTCGGTTGGAGAGTGAGACCCCTGCAGATTGTGAAAATATGTTGAAAGACCTTGCTACAGATAAGTTGGAGTTGTCTCAGGACATCGAATTTGACAGGGTTCATCGACTCAACAACCGGCATGACTCCCCAGTGATCGCAAGGTGTGTCTTCTACAAACAGAAGGTGGAGATCCTGAAGTCAAAACGCAAAACTACAAGGCAGCAACGTTTTCATAGGTGAGGACTTCTTCTCCGCTAAAGTGCGTGATGTGAGGAAAAGGCTGACTCCCCATCTCAAGAAAGCTAGGAGTGAGTGACGGCAAACGCGCGACGTTGATCTTCAACTACCTCCTCGTCGACGGCAAGCGTTACACTGTAGGGGCTGACGACAGACTCGTTGAACTGAGATAGGAACGTGGCCGGTCCTTTAATTTAAATAGTAATGTGTCTGCACTGCGAAAAGGAACCCACACAGAATCGACACCGGCTGTGTCCACCCTGTGTTCAACTACGTCAGCACGTGGAGCTGGAAATAGAATGTGTTTTGACTCTGGTGAAAACTCGGTCATCCCAGTGGCAGTTGAAAATAGGAACAACACAGACGTTGGTGTGTTTTCTGGAAATGCCCATTCTACTAGAAATTACGATTCGTGTCACGTTGACATTTGTAATAAACTGAAATCTCTTTCATTTCTTCATTGGAACATAAATGGATTACTTTCGAAAATGAATGATAACGATTTTATTTCATACGTTTCTAGTTTTGATTTTGTATGTTTTGTTGAAACATTTGTTGATGTTTTTTCAATCGCCTATGTTTGCTGGATACACTGTTTACTGTAAACCCGCTTTAAAGTCATGGCACGTGGGAAGGCGTTCCGGTGGACTGACTGGTGTGCCTGGTGAAAAAAGATATCTGTCCCTATGTTAAAGCAGTGGATGTTGCATCTGATTTGTTTTATGCCTTTATATTGATAAATCCTTACTTGGCACAGCGAAACATGTCATGTATGTGTGTGCATATATTCCTCCAGAAGGCTCTCCGTATTACTCTCATTGTGATCAGGAAAATGGAGTTTCTTTGCTTGAAGAATTTTTGTGTGATTGCTTACTTTATTTAAAGATGAAATGTATGTGATTGTTGGCGGTGACCTGAATAGCAGAGTGTCAAACTTTTCTTGTGATTTTGAAGATGACATATCTGTGTATGATGATCAACATAAAAGTGGACCAATTCATGTTCGAAAAACTCTGAAGATACTGTGCTAAATAATTATGGGAAACTACTTCTCAATCTGTGTATTGCTCTGAAAACTGTGCATTTTAAACGGCGTGTGTAAGGGCGACCTTCAAGGTCGCTACACATACATATGTGATAATGGTAGTAGCGTTAACGATTATTTTTTGATGTCCTTTGACATGTTTTTTCGATCATTTCTGATTGGTGTGAGATGTGCGTATCTGAGAAAATTGAGTCTGATCATATGCCTGTGGAACTGAACCTCACCGTCTCATGTCATAACCAGAACTGTGCACAAGTAAACAACAGGCGCTGTACGATTGAGAAATTTGTCTGGAATGAAGATCACATTGATCTGTTTAAAAAGTGCGATTTTTTCTAATGAAATGCAAGAGCGTATGCAAGGGGCAATTAGTCTGATAGACATTAATGTAGACGAGGCATTAGATGTTTTTAATTGTTGTGTGTGAAAGAGGCGGCAGAGAGTATGAAAAAGCAGTTTACTCTCGGCATATATGAACAAGAAGAGGACTGGTATGATACCGAATGCCGAGTTAACAAAAGAAAAGCTCGAAATTTACTGAAGAAATTCCGGCGTTCTTTGTCCACACCTTCTCGTGAGTCCTACTGTAAGGCCAGGAGGGAATATAAACATCTTTTAAAGAGGAAGGAGAAACAGTTCAATGATGATCTGTTGGAGAAATACTTCAGTCTGTAAACAGCCAAAAAGATTTTTGGGATCGCATTCACAAAATTTCTAGAAAACGAAAACAACCTGTGAATGATATTAGTTCAGAAATGTGGTTCCATCATTTCAGAGATCTACTGGAAGGAAAATTTGATTTCCAAAATGATATGGTCGGTGACAGTTACCTAAATGACAACGATTATGATGACAATCAAAATCGTCCGATTTCCAGAGAAGAAATTTTAATGGCCTTGAGAAAAGTAAAACCTCGTAAAGCTGCTGGCCCAGATGGAATTATTGGTGAAATAATAAAAACTGCTTGCCAGTCAAAAGGTGTTTTTTGGATTTTTGGTTAATTTTTTCAATTCTTTATTTGATAAAGGGATATATCCCAAATGTTGGTCAGAATCTATAGTCATTCCTTTATATAAAAAAGGCGATGCAAACAATCCGAATAATTACAGAGGAATCTCGTTATGTAATGTGTGCAGCAAATTATACAGTGCTGTTATTAACATGAGACTGCAAGAGTGGGTGGAAGAAAATAACATTACTGGAGAATATCAAGCTGGATTCAAGAAAAATACTACTCTACTATCGATCATATATTTACTTTGATGGCATTCATACAGAAACAGTTTTGCTTAATCGTAATAGAGAGAGAGAGAGAGGATGAGAGAGAGAGAGAGAGAGAGAGAGAGAGAGAGAGAGTATTAGTTCATGCCTTCTCGCCGCTTTTTCCGCGGGAAAAGAGAGCGTTAACAGCATTTAAAACATAAACGCGTAAAAAAAAAAAAATCATCAAAAAGGAATAACGTGACAGAGGATGAACACCGAAATAGCAGCTGGTCAAGAAAAGAGAAGAAAGCAAAACGAAACAAAAAAGAAAACAACAACGTGAGGTGGGGATGAGAGACTGAACCTCTCTCAATGGGTGACAGGTAGATTCGTTGGTCTAAATACTGAAATTACATGCAAACTTATAGTGTTTGAGAAGGGGAAAAAAAAGGAATTTACGTATGAATGTCCGTCTGTCTGTCTACCTGTCTGTCTGTCTGTCTGTATGCATGCATGCATGTATGTATGTATGTATGTATGGTATGTATGTATGTATGTATGTATGTCTGTATGTATGTATGTATGTATGTGTTAGTATACGTGTGTTGTATGTACGTATATATGATAGGTATCTGTATATGCATACATATATTTATGTATATAGATTTAGATAGATAGATAGATAGATATAGATCAGATATATAAATATATATATATATATGTGTGTGTGTGTGTGTGTGTGTGTTTGGTTTGTTGTGTCTGTGGTGTGTGTGGGTGTGTGTGTGTGTGTGTGTATGTGCGTGCGGCGTGCGTGCGATGCGTGTGTGTGTGTGTGTGTGTGTGTGTGTGTGTGTGTGGTGTGTGTGTGTGTGTGTGGGTAACTGAATTGAAAAATCAGTATCTGTCATCTATCTATCTATCATCTATCTAATCTATCTATCTATCGTATCTATCTATCTACTATCTATTATCTCTCTCTCCCTTCTCTCTCTCCTCTCTCTCTCTCACTTTGGTGGTGTGTGTGTGGTGCGTGGTGTGGGTGTGTGTGTGTGTGTGTGGTCTTGTGTCTGTGTGCGTGCGTGTGTTGATTTTGACGTGTGTAGGTCTGTGTGTATCTTTGTAGGTGTGTTGGATAGAGAGAGAGAGAGTGACAGCGAAGAGAGAAGAGAGAGAGAGAGGATGGAGGAGGAGAGAGAGGGTGGGAGGAAGAGGAGAGGTGTGGGTGAGAGAGGAGAGGACGAGAGGGAGAGGAGATCTTTGAGAGACGATTTTTTTTTTTTTGGTGTTTTTCGGAGTTTTTTAGGGACGGAGGAGTAGAGGGGGAGTTTGGGAGCGTCGTGTTTAGTATTGTTGTTTGGAGAGAGGAGAGAGTTTGCGAGCTGGAGAGTTTGAGAGGCTTTTGAGAGGGGATGTGATGAGATATTCCGAGAGAATTTTGGGAGAGGGATTTCGATTTCTCTTTTAAGCCTGAGGTTACCCATTTTAGAGAGAGGGAGAGAGGGAGAGGAGAGGAAGAGAGCCGGAGAGATGAGAGAGACGAGAGAGAAGAGAATTAGGACGAGCAGCGACCGGAGAGGAGGGGAGGGATAGATTTGTGAGCTTTGGAGAGACTATACAGACAGAGAGAGAATGACAACGATTCTTTACTTCATAACGGTAACAGTACTGGCCTAGTTTAGCCATTCTTAATACTTCGTCGTTACCATTTTACGAAAACTAGATGAGAGGAGGAGCTAATGTTGAGTCTTGGACTAGAGAGAGAGATAGAATTCGAGAGATTTTTGAGTTTGAGAGAGAGAGCGAGACAGAGTAGAGAGAGACGACAGTGTATCAGACATCACAGACAGACAGACTAGACAGACAGAAAAATGACAACGATTCTTTACTTTCAACACGACTTACTACGGTAACAGTATTGGCCTAGTAGCCATAATTCTTAATACTTGTTCGTTACCATTCTATGAACGATCTAGGGGGAGGGGAGAGGGAGGAGATGAGAGAGGGATAGAGAGAGATGGCAGAGGAAGAGAGAGAGATAGGGATGAGAGAGAGACGCGAGGAGACAGAGAGACAGAACAGACAGGTACAGCAAGACCAAGAGATAAAGACACAAGAGACAGATCAGACAGACAGCGATTTTGACAGGACACTTCCATAGACATTCGTACTAACAAGAACAGAGACTATTAGCGTTCGCTAACGATCTTGTCGTTACCATGGCCTAGTGAAGCTGAGTTGAAGTTGTGGTGTTGTTACAATTCTGAGTGCTAGAGAGAGAGAGAGAGAGGAGAGAGAGAGATGATGATGTGAGTGTTTGAGAGAGATTGGTTGACTTTTTGAGATGATGAGAGATTTTGATTGAGCCGAGAGGGATTTGGCCAGACAGGACAGCAGACAGGCAGACAGGTACAGAGAATTAGACAGAGAGAGATTTGAGACAGAGCACGTAGCCGAGACAGACAGACGGACAGAGACAGACAGATGGACAGGACAGAGAACAGAGGCAGATCGACTGTTGGATCGTGGTCTATGTGTGTGTGGTGTGTTGTGTGGGTGTGTGTGTGTGGTGTGTGTGTGTGTGTGTGTGTGTGTGCTGCGTGTGTGTATGTGTGTGTGTTGTGTGGTGTGTGTGGGTTCGTTGTGTGTGTGAGGAAGGGTTATAATCCCGTGGGAAGTTCGTTGGCACAGTGTTTTTTTTTTGTTCAGGTTATTTTCGATCCCGTGTGGACAGTGTGGTAGTTTTTTATCAGTCTGTGTGCTATGACTATTGTCCTGTGTGGACCTGGCTACCCCCGGGAACGGAGCGAGGGAGGCAGCTGGAGTGGGGTGCTGACATGACACTTGTTATTAGTCATCCAAGAGCTTCGCCTCCTAGCCGGTTGGTTCGCTACGTCTGTCTGGTTGTTGTGTCTTTCCGTTGTTATCTAGTGTGGGTGTGTCACAATGTGTGTCTGTCTGTCTGTCTCCTGTCTGTCTGTCTCATGTGCTTCTGTCTGTCTCTCTGCTGTCTGTTATGTCATCTCTCTATGTCTCTCTCTGTCCTCTCTGTCTCTGTTCTCTCTCCGCTCTCTCTCTCTCCTCTCTCTCTCTCCTCTCGTCCTATTTATATATATATATATATATATATATATATCATTTCCCATTTTTAGTTTGAGATCGTTATAATAAACATGTACCTTCGTAGTACACAAGCATTTTTATTGTATCTCTGAACATGCACCGGAGTGGGCGATTGTTGTATTTGTCCATGTGTTTTTGGCTGTTTAAGCCCACACACTCCCTTTTTACCCTCTCTCTCTTTTTAAAGCTTATTATTCATAGGTTTCTCTGCTTTCTCATCATCTCCATTTTCATACGCTGAATGTCCTGGATATGAATTTCTTTTGTTTGCTTTTATTACATACTTTTATTCGTTGTTTTTTTTTTTAAGGGTGTATGGTGGTGGCACTCTCCAGTAGTGCCTTGTTATCAGATTGATTGTAGGCTGAGCGGTATTGCTTCCAGCCCCATTCCTGCCGCCCCGCATGTAGTTATATCCGGATTCATTCGGTTGCACTTATAACACCAGCAGTTTAACGCGGCACTGGGAACTTCGGTGATGTTCAATGGTGCCCCCAGATCCACTTCCTATCTGTAAAATAACTCTGTAAAATGCAATTTTCCAAAAAAAAAAAAAAAAAAATCTCGAAGAACTCTGTAAAAATGCCATTCAAACAACATCCCGAAGAACTCTGTATACCACCAAAGAACTCCGTAGAAATGCTATTTCAAAAATGTCCCGAAGAACTCAGTGAAAATACCATCTGAAAATACCCCCGAAGAACCCTGTAAAAATACCATTCTAAAAATACCTCGGAGAACTCTGTAAAAATGTCATTCCAAAAATA
>JADBJO010003047.1:202500-212500 GCA_016801955.1 Conus betulinus | reverse complement strand
GGTTTCTGAAGTGAGTAAATGTACAGTTATCAGCTTCAGCACGTCACTTGTTATGAAGTCATCTACTTGAAATACTACCATACCACAATCGAGCGTCAGTATCTCTCTCAATGCTTAAAACAGATCTAAAGAAACATAGCATTCAGTGCTGCTGAAAAATCAAAACAAAACAAAACAAAACAAAGCAAAAACAAAAAAGAAAACTTGGCACTTCGTTGCCTCCTTTTCGATTTATTACAGTTTCGTTGACATTCGTTGTAAACGCAAGTTCAGTCGCTCTCTCTCTCTCTCTCTCTCCTCCCTCCCTCTCTCTGTCTGTGTGTGTGTGTGTTTGTCTGTGTGTGTGTGTGTGTGTGTGTGTGTGTGTGTGTGTGTGTGTGTGTGTGTGTGTGTGTGTGTGTGTGTGTGTGTGTGTGTGTGTGTGTGTGTGTGTGTGAACTATGTTATTTTCTAGGGGAGAAAGGGCTGAAGATGGGTCTCGAAGTGGAATTCTCATATCGAATATAATAGCTGTTGTATGTCTAGAATACGAAATATTGTTGGGATTTTTTTTTCATTCAGCAAACAATTTCAACGGGTTCAAAACTGTTATATGATTTTGTTTATTTTTAACCGGCGTGGTGTTTCGTTTTTTTTTTTTTTTTTTCATCATCCTTGTCTTTTGTTCCCCCAAATACAACTTCCGTCTCAGTGATTTGAAAAGCAGACGTTTTCGTGGGGTCGTTTTGGATATATGCTGTTTTTTTTTTTATTCACTACATTTTTTTTTTTTTAATCCCACACGAACTTCGTCATACTTTGTACACGATTTCTAGAAAAATTACAACACACAAAGCTTTGGACTTCAAGCGAAAATAGATGGGTACACCGTTTAAGTGAATAACACACAAAAGAGCAAAAAAGGCGCTATTCCTGTATACCAGTTAACGAATGCGTTATGAAATTCCATCTTTTGCGCATCTGCCTAACGATAACCCTAACCCACATTTTACCCTGGAAGGTTTACATAAGGTTTCTACTGTTTCTGCGAGTGTTAGGGTTGGTTTAAGATTCAGGGGTTGATTCAGCAAGATGGTGATGCACAGGAGGTTTAAGTTTCAGGTAATATTCACCGCTTGGCTCTGATAAATTGTGCCTTTCCACTCGCCTTCGTCGACAAACAACAACAAAAACAAAACAACAACAACAACAACAAGAAGCAAAGCATATAAAACGTACTCCCTGTTTATCCTGAATACGCGTGATATATTCCATAAGAGAAAAAAACCGTCTTGGGCTGGTGTAACCATTAGTAATGGCTATTCTGGTAAACATCGGCCATCATCTGTGACCTATAATGAACATACTTACAAATTTTCAGAAAGATCCGCCAAGAACTTTCTGAGATTTTCCACCAAGAAGAAAAACCATTATGGGCCGTTAGTAACGGCTATAACAGTAAACTTAAACATCAGGCATCTCTGTGACCCATAATGAACATACCTACAAATTTTCAGAAAGATCGGCCACATACTTTCTGAGATATTCCATAAAAAACAAAAAAAACGTTATGGGTCGTTATAGCCGTTAGTAACGGCCATAACGGTAAATTAAACGTCGGGAATGATTCGTGACCCATAATGAACATATCTACAAATTTTCAGAAAGATCGGCCAATACTTTCTGAAATATTCCATAAAAAAAAAAAAAAAAAAAACTATTATGGGCCGTAACAGCCGTCAGTAACGGCTACAACGGTAAACTAAAACGTCAGGCATCATCCACCGCCCATAATGGACATACCTACAAAATTTTCAGAAAGTTCGGCCAAGTACTTTCTGAGATATTCTATAAAGAAGAAAAAACATTATGAGCCGATATAGCCGTTAGTAACGGCTATAACGGTGAACTAAAACATCGGGCATCATCCGTAAGCCATAGTGAACATACCTGCTAATCTTCACAAAGATCGGCCAAGTACTTTCTGAGATATTCATAAAAAGAAAAAAACCGTTACAGGCCGTTACAGCCGTTAGTAACGGCTATAACGTTAAACTAAAACATCGGGCATCATCCGTGACCCATAATGAACATACTGCTAATTTTCACAAAGATCGGCCAAGTACTTTCTGAGATATTCAATGAAGAAGAAAAACCGTTACAGGCTGTTACAGCCGTTAGTAACGACTATAACGGGTAAACTAAAACATCGGGCATCATCCGTGACCATACTGAACATACATGCTAATTTTCACAAAGATCGGCGAAGTACTTTCTGAGATATTCCATAAAGAAGAAAAAAACATTACAGGCCCTTACAGCCGTTAGTAACGGCCCTAACGGTAAACTAAAACATCGCTCATTATTCGTGACCCGTAATGAACATACCTACATTTTTCAGAAAGATCGGCCACGTACTTTCTGAGATATTCCATAAAGAAGAAAAACCGTTACAGGCCGTTACAGCCGTTAGTAACGGCTATAGCGGGGCAAACTAAAACATCAGGCATCATCCGTGACCCATAATGAACATACCTGCTAATTTTCACAAAGATCGGCCAAGTATTTTCTGAGATATGCCGTAAAGAAAAAAACCGTTGCAGGCTGTTACAGCCGTTAGTAACGGCTATAACGGTAAACTAGAACATCGCTCATTATTCGTGACCCATAATGAACATACCTACAAATTTTCAGAAAGATCCGCCACGTACTTTCTGATATATTCCATAAAGAAGAAAAACCGTTACAGGCCCTTACAGCCGTTTAGTAACGGCTATAACGGGTAAATTAAACATCGGGCATTATCCGTGACCTCGATGAACATGCATACAAATTTACAGAAAGATCGGCCAAGTACTTTCTGAAATATTCCATAAAGAAGAAAAAACCGTTACAGGCCGTTACAGCCGTTAGTAACGGCTATAACGGGTAAAACTAAAAAAACATCGGGCATCATCCGTGACCCATAATGAACATACCTGCTCATTTTTACAAAGATCGGCCAAGTACCAGCCGCTGTGGCGAAGTGGTTAGCGTCGCGGACTCCTGGCTGGGAGGTCGTGGGTTCGAATCCCAGCAGAGCCATGTGGGTTTTTTCTGCCCTAACCGGGTCCTAGCCAGAGTTGAGTTTGCTGCAGACGCAGTTGGGAAGACTGGGACCACACAGTCGAGTTTCATCCACTTAATGGATGCTTTTCTGAGGGTGTTGCTCAAATTTCCTGACCAACACTGCAGGTGCCTTATCTCTCGGGCCTGGTTGACCCGGGATAATATTATGAAAAGAAGTGTAGAGTACAGCCCTGTCATGTAGTCTCAGACCGAAATGGAAATCCGTAGCATCATCTTAATCATCCTCATTCTCATCAATCAGCATAAAAAAAAAGTCTCAAATTCTGTGGCCCTTCATGCCCTGCTCTCATGGTGACCTCAGTTTCGGTGTCCTCTTCACATCTGTGGCTTTGGTTTGGTTCCGTCGGGGTCACCGATATCGGCGAGTCCATGGGGGCTGTCGTTGGACGGATGTGGTGGCGCCCTCTGGAGGAAGAGCTCACTCACGCCGGCTCTGCGACTAAGCAATTATTGTCGTCTGTAGGGGGCTTAGTAGGTGGTGTCCTGCGTATGTTAGATCAGAACAGGAACCACTGAACTCCACCGAAATGACTCGCAGCAGTGCAGTGTCTCCTCCGATGGGTTGCCCCTTGACGACTTGACACTGACTGCTCCCTGTGGATTGCCGGTGCCGGGGCTGCGGCGGGGCCGACCGGGCTGTGGCTGTGGACGGGGTGTCGAATGATCGGCGTGGGTGCACTGCCTCTGAGGTGGCGCAGAGGTTGGGACAGCAAAAAAAAAAAAAAAAAAAAAGAAAAAAGGTAATAATCGGCCAAGAACTTTCTGAGATATTCCATAGAGAAGAAAACCCGTTACAGCCGTTAGTAATGGCTATAGCGGTAAACTAAAATATCGAGCATCATCCGTGGCCCATAATGAACATACCTACAAATTTTCAGAAAGATCGGCCAGTAGTTTTGTCTGGAGCGAGTGGAACACATTTGACCACGGACACACAAACAGACACACAACAGCATTTCTTCGTTCCCATTCTAAAGTACTCCCACTCCCTGTTCTATAAGAACTGGGAGTACAAAAAGTGCCAAAGGGTTCAATGCGTAACTATGACATGACGTCATTGTTGCAAGGTTTCAGTTTAACGTCATCAGGCTTAGCTTCTAGAAAATTGCCCGCAGAAATCATTTCAAGGGTTGTGTCAACTAAGAAGATTTGGGTATTTCATCGGTCAAAACATTTACGAAGACCCAACATTTGTCTGTTGTAAAAGCGTCGCAACAGAACGGCCCATTTAGCCTGGGAACCGTGAGTTTATATTGTAAGCTGTCTTTAAGTTGTAACTTTTTTGTAGAATGTTTAATTACTGATGAGTCTGTTATTCACATTCAATATTACGCCATTAAATGTGTTCTATGATTTCAATATCATTTCATAACATGTAATCTTCGTTTTGTTGCCTCTGATGCTTTATTATCAGATTGTAGACTGTTGCGTATTAAAAAAAAAATCAAATGTTGTGATTTGCTATGTGAATAACTTATTCAATAAGTGAATGACTAATGAAGAGAGTTCCTCGATAATTAACAGTAATGACATTAGACAGAAAGAAAGACGGCACCGAAGACATGGCATTTCTAGCCCTGAAGACAAGTCGAGGCCGTACGAAGATCGGCGCTCCAGAACAGGCCATAATCAACAAGACTACCGCTCCAGGTACCACACCCACAAGTTGGCTATATACCGATGTAGTCACATGCCGATGTGACCACATGCCGTTTCGACCGCATGCCGATGCCGATGTGACCACATGCCGATGTGACTACATACCGATGTGACCACATGCCGATAAGACCACATGCCGATGTGACCACATGCCGATAAGACCACATGCTGATGTGACCACATGCCGATGTGACCACATGCCGATAAGACCACATGCCAGTGTGACCACATGTCGTTGTGACCCAATGGTTCACAACGATATATGATCACTTCGGCATGTGGTCACATCGGCAAGTCTACCATTCTTTGGTGAAATACTGAAAATCATGGTCACAACGACACTTTGTCGCAAGGACACTTGGTCACAACGACACTTGGTCACAACGACACTTTGGTCACAGCGATGTGACCTCTTTAAACTGATGTATACTGCTGAAAATGAAGTCCAAGGATCACTTGTGTAAGTTTGATCGATGTCTGAGTGGCGTACTAAATACGCAGCTGTTATGAACAGAATATTACGTGAACTCATATTTTGTGTAAGTTAGATCTATATCTGAGTGGCATTCTTTAATACGCAGCTTTTATGATAAGAAGATTACGAGAAATCCAGAGCAATTAACATTCAGTCCATCCAATAGTCCCCCCACCATCACCCCCCCCCCTTCCCGCCGCTCAGCCCCGCCCCCCCCCCCCCCCCACACACACACACACACACCCCTTTCACTCAATACTTTCTAATCTTGATACTCTCCCTGTCCAATGCTCCCCCTGCTGCTCAACACTCTCCCAGGTCCAGTCTCCCCTTGTCCGAAATTCCCATGCTTGACACTTGCCCCTGCTGCTCAGTATTGTCCCCTCCCGATACTCTCTTGCCCATTATGGCAAAGAATTCTTATTCTAGAAAAAATGGGGGGGGGGGGGGGGGGGGGGGGGGGGGGGGGGGGGGGGGGGGGGGATCACTTAATGTTGTCTCGTTCGTCATTTCTTCAGATGGATTCCCCCGTCTCCTCGACAAAGGTGGCAGTAGGTCCGCAGGTCCTCCAGTCCTCCGTAGAGCTTCCGGGCCACTGGTATTGGGTCGGGCCAGGTTTTCTCTTGGAGCTCTTGGTGGAGCGGGCAGGACTGCAGCAGATGTTCTGTTGTCTGGCTGTCTGTTCTGCAGGGGCACTGCTCTGTGTTGCCGATGTGGAGTTTAAAGAAATAGGTGGTGTTTCGAGCGGTTGTGGCCTGTCCTGAGCGTGAAGATGACTACCTGCTCTCGTCGAGTCAGCAGGTAGTACGGGTCTGCTTTGTTGTGGCGTGGATGCTGCTGCTTCCACTTGTTCTGCAGCTTGGCCTTAATGATGGTCCTGGATTCAGGGTAGCTGGTGGATCTGTCCATCTGCTCCTTCGTAGTGCCCTCCTTTGCCAAGGAGTCAGCAGTGTCATTGCCAAGCACGTTGCGTTGCAGTGGGAGGGAATCCACTGCAGGGTGACTGTGTGACTTGTGCAGAGGGAGGCGAGAGATGAGGACAGATCGTTGAGCTCTGGATCTCTGTTGGACTTAAGGGCCTGCAAGATGGACAGGGCGTCGATCAGGAAGACAAGCTTGTGGCTGGCGTAGGGGCTGACCTCGATGTGGGCTGCTGCTGTTTTCAGGGCTTCTGCTTCAGCTCTGTAGTTCGTGGAATACAGGCCGGTAGCGAGGCAGATCTTTTCTCTCTGCCTCTCCTGAATATTGGACATAGACTCCTGCCCCTCCATTTCGAATGGCATCTGCTGCAGAGCCGTCAGTATAGACATGAGTCCAGGATTCTTTGGGGAACTGGGTATGGAGGTGTTCAAGGGTGAGGGACTTTCTTTCAGGGCCGCTTTGGGATCTTTGGGGCCAACACCAGGGATGCTGCACTGGATGAGGGGAGGGGTTCCTTCGCTCCAGGGAGGGACGGCAAGACACAGGGTATCACCTTGGGGTCATGGTCAAGGATATCCTGATGTTGCCGTTCTAGGATCCTGCTCTGGTGTACAAACTCCCTCTCTTCAGCGGTCCTTTTTGTTGGCTGGGACAGTCTGTCTTTCATAGGGTGGCCTTGCAACCTCTCTTGAACTTGGCAGCCTGTGTCAGGAGTTTGGCGTCTCTGCAGACCTCAAGAGGCTGGAGCTCTGTGATGGTTTCAAGCTCCTGGATTGGCGTAGACTTCATGGCTCCTGTGATGAAATGGGTAGCTTGATTCTGAATCTTGCTGATCCATTCAAAATTGGATTTGGCTATGGTGCCCCATGTAGTCATGCCATGTACCAGCACTGGCCTGACTCTACCAGTGTACAGTCTCCTGAGGGTCGTGTTGTCTGCACCCCATGTTGTTCCCTGCCAGCTTCATGAGGGCAAGGCGTAATTTTGCTCTTAATTCTGTTCTCTCTGCTTGCTTCTTCCACGTCAGGCGTTTGTCGAAGGTGACTCCCAGTTATGTGGAATTATTTTCAGCAAGCAGAGTTTGTCCATTGATGCTCAGGTTGGCCTTCTGTTCTTTGGGTGAGAGGCTGAAAACAGTGTAAGTGGTCTTCTTGGCATTAATTGTTACATTTTTTGTCCAGCTTTCCAGCCATTCAGCGCCTGCTGTTTGTAGTCAGTTGTGAGGTGCTCTTCCGAGCACCATAGGACAAGATCGTCTGCATAGATGGCTCCTTGGACTTTGCGTGGCGTATCTTTGACGATGTCGTTGATAAAGACAAAGCAATAGGGTAGGACTGAGGACACCTCCTTGAGGGACTCCTTCTCTCAGTGTCTTCTTCCGACTGTATGCTCCGTTGACATAGACTCGGGCCTTTCTATTTTTCAGGTACTGCGAGATCCATTGGTACATACAGCCAGTCACACCATTCTTCTGGAGTTTTCTCCGGAGGCCATCCTTCCCGACTTTGTCGTACGCCGCCTTTTCCATGTCTATCCACACCGCCAGTGTATGCTGTTTGTCCTGGAAGCCATCCTCGATCTTCTGGGCTATGTAGGTCATTTGATCCTCAGTGGAATGATGTTGGCGGAAGCCTGCCTGCTCTGGAGTGATGATGTTCTTCTCCAGGTGCCAAACTAGCCGCGAGTTGATCATACGCTCAAGGAGCTTGCCCACGCAGCTGATGAAGCTGATGGGGTGATAGCTGTCAGTCCTGACTCTGTCTTTGCCCTTCTTATGGATGGGCACCATATCAGCTTCTCGCCAGCTTTGTGGAACATGCCCCGTCTTCAGCTGTTGTTAAAGAGAGCGAGGAGTTTGGTCTTTGCTTTGGTGCCGAGATGTTTTAGCATCTCGTTCGTGACTTTGTCAGGACCTGGAGCTTTTTTGTCCTGTAAAGATTTTTCGGCTTTTTTTTTCTAATTCTTTCAGTTTGAAAGGCCTGTCCATGTAATCAGGTTGGTCTTGGTCATCCTGATGATTCTTCATTTCATCATGGACTTGTTGTTTTCTGTCCTCTGTCACAGAGATGTTGCTGGTCTGCTCATAGCTATCAATGAAGCAGTTCGCTGCCTCTCTCCCTGTCACAATCTCCTGATCTTTTTGGAGCGTGACAGGCGCTGACCTTGTCTTTTCATTATTCATGGCTTTGGTGAGTTTCCAAAGTTTGTTGCCATCTCTGTCAAGGTTCAGCTTTTCTGTTTTCTCCATCCAGCTTGTTCTTGCAGCTTGGATGTAGGCCTTTCTGCATTTGGCAGTGCAGGCTTTGAGAGTGATGTTGGTTTCTTGTGTGGGGTTGTTTTCCACCTCCTCTCTAGTCCTTGTTACTTCATCTTCAAGCTCCTGCAACTCTTCTGTCCAATATGGCCTGTAGTTCTTGCGAGCGCCACGTGGAATTGCCTCTGAGGATGCTTTCAGGATGGCTTGTTGAAGCATTTGGTGGCTCTGTTGATGTTATAATCTGGTGTAACAGTTCCACCTGTTACCCCCGCCCCGTCTTGGTAGGAACATCGCCAGTTGGTTCGGGACTGCTTATCGCAGCTAACCGTCATATCTGGGGGCCGACCCTCTATCCGCCACCCAGGGACCCGCCGAGTTGGGCATAGTCGCCCCGCCCGGAGCACCAAATTAATCTTTCCCATACTACACACACACACGCACACACACACACACACACACACACACACACACACACACACACACACACACACACACACACACACACACACATCTCTACACCCGTAACCATTACGGAAAGAAGCAGCTTCTGTACTGAGGGACGTAGGGGGTTACATAAGGAAATTTTCACACACACACACACACACACACACACACACACACACCTTTAGCAGACAGGGGCAGTACGGAGGAGATGCCGGGGGGGGGGGGGGGGGGGAGCATTGGATTACTCAATACGGCAGAGTATCGAACTGACCCCAATCAAAGCAATTTAAAGAGAATGTTTTCAGTATTTCAGTCATGGTAGTGATGATTATGATGATAGTAGTAGTAGTAGTAGTAGTAGTAGTAGTAGTAGCGGCAGCAGCAGCAGCAGCAGTAAATAGTAGTAGTAGTTGTAGAAATAGTAGTAATAGAAGCAGTGGTAGAAGTAGCAGTAGTAGTTGTAATGATGATGATGATAATAATAATAATAATAATAATAATATAATAATAATAATAATAATAATATACCATGATAGTAATAATGAAAACAACAGTGATAATAACACAAATATATAATGATGACAATGATAGTAATAATAACAACAATGGTAATAATAAGTAATAATAACAATGATAAAGATCATTTTAAAAGCACCTCATATGATAACAAAAGGAATGATTTCTCACACTAACACGATCTAGATTCACAATCATGTTACTGTGTTTGATTTTTTGGACAAATGCACGTGTGTGTGTCCACAAAAATGCCCTGATGAAATAACGGAAAGAATGGTTTGTCAGACTTTAACTCTCTGGAATCATAGTCATGAGACGGTATTTGATGTTTTGGACGAATGCGAGAGTGTGTCCGTGTTGGTTTCATTCGAACATTCAGATTCTGGAGATTTGTTTCCCGCTTCAAAAAAACTCGGGGAAAAAACAGACAGTAGTTCTTACACTGTAGGCTTTTAAGTTTGTACACATCTGCAATTTTTTTTTTCTCTCAGCCCACGTGTGGCTCTCTTGCGGTCAGCCCCCAACAATAAACAACATGAATCCAACACACACACACACACACACACACACCCACACCCCTCCTCCCCATCCATCAAAGGTATAGCTGTGAAGCACCCAGG